>JAMKFB010000047.1:26265-125001 GCA_036247105.1 Cirrhinus mrigala | reverse complement strand
CTGTAGCAGAATTAATTTTCCATCAACTAATCTGTTCGTCCAGCGAACATTCAGTATAAGTTTTATATCAACTCTAAGAAATGATATTTTCTTGGGCACAGAAAATAACTTCCTTGAAGTACTATTGCATTAGAGCATGTAGCTCGGATCGGAATCGTAAAGGGACATTAATTTGCAAGGCAGAATCAGAATCAAAACTCATGTAATTTGTGCACAAGAGTTTATTAACGAAGGACTAACACATAACTAATCTAAACAAACAGACATGAAATCATTCATACATGGGGGAAGGGTCAGTGAGAACTGAAGTTAGAGAGACCAGAGAATGTAGCTATGAAAAGAGTCAGTTAACCACCTGAGTGAAACCATCAGTGCTGTCTACAGCTTATACTAAACCTCTGTTTTGTTTAGTTAAATGTACGATACTTGCATTGCCTTGGTCGATGAACAAGTGTCCGAATGCAGTCTCGGGTGAAAGTCTTGATGGTTTGGAGCAGTGGTGGTTTGGAATCGCGATCACGTTCTTCTGGGTCCGAAGAGTGATGAACTCCAAAGATGTTCTGACTCGATGGTGACTGGGAGTTTCTTCCCATGTGACAATTGAAGAAGAACCAAGAGCTGAGAGGGACCCAGCTGAAGTCCTGTGGTCTTTGGAGAATGGAAAGACAAGGCCGCAAGGCCTGGCGCAGCTTAGAGTTCCGACGAGTTCTAGCTCATCCTCCTCATCCTCTTAGGTTCTGAAAGAACTCACGTGAGACGAGTGAAGAAAGCTAAAAGCACGGAATAGAGAAATGTCTGTTCGAGGACATTTCATGAGGATGAATTCCAGGGTTGAGTAAAAGTGTCTGGCTCTCTGTGGTGAGAGCCATAGCTCTAGATGTTGGGGCCTGTCGGGCCCGCCGGGCACGGCCTGTGCCGGCTCAGGCTCCCTGTGGGTTCCTCCACAGGCAGCAATCGGAAGATCTTGCAGAAGAGCGTGAAGAGAGTCAAGAGGAGGGAAGAGAGTCAAGAAAGAGAGGAAGGCGGACTAACGTTTGATGCCTTTAAGGTCTCTGGAGGCTGCGCCTCCAGGAGGTCCACGAACCAATGGTAACTTTCTCCTTTGGAGGGAAAGTTTACGACTCTTTGTCTGTGATCATGGTATTTTGCATATGTAATTCGATTGGGCGTTGATGCAAAAACTAGTAAGGTTTCTTAAAACACTAATATGTTGCATAGGTATCAACATCTAATTTACACCATCTTTTAGATCATCAAAACACGAACTCAAAGAGTCCAAGCATGGCATAGGTGGGTTATACTACTAGTCATCTATCAGAAAACATGCATAAAACAGTAGAAAGACAAATACAAAAACAACAGACAAAATTAAAATACAATGCAGTAATACTGTACACAATGACCTGGGCTATGTGTGATAGGAAGGTCAAAGAAAGGTTTGTCTGTAAATGAATAGGAAAGAGCCTATAGGCATTGTGTCTTTCTGATGGCAAATGTAGCATGGGCAGATGTGCATTCCTGCGGGCAATAAAACCTCTTATCAGATTGTCGTCCTGGCAACTGTGCCCTTTCAGGGTGTTCGTTGCTTTGGGGGGATGTCTCCAAAACTCCAGCATATAGCTGGGGTTGTTGGTTTTGAAGATTCTTTGTTAAATGTAACAAATAACTGTGTCTGATTGGTCCAGATGCTACATATCTCCCCCCTTTCGAACGTTGTTGTCTGTCCAACAGACAACAGCGAGCGATGTCCGAGGTGCCGAACAATCAGACACGCACCTGTCACTCATGGCTGGGAGAGAGCGGTTGCTCTCTGGCTGTTGGTGCCACTAGGAGTGGTTGGGGTGCTGTCAGGTGGTGTGCTATGGTGGTGTAGGCAGTAGCAAGGTGCAGGTCCTTGAGCTTGTGCAGCAGGTGTTGTGGCAGTGTCACCTGTCGTCCTGAGGTGATTTGGCCTGGGTCAAATGGTTGCTTTAGGTGTTGTTTGAAACAACTGGTTGAACTCTCACTTGTGAGAGGGCAGGTGATTCCAAGGGTCGCAGGGAATCGTAATGGAGATGGTAGTGTGAAGAGAGTTTCAGACTGACCTAGTGATGATGGCAGGAGGGCAGCAGGTGGTTGTTAGCCCTCTGTTCTGCTTAAACATCACTAAAAGTCTGATGTTGGCAGTGTTGCTTTCTCGGGTGGCAGCACTGACTTAAGCTTGCCTGAGTTGTGTTGGTAGAGGTTTCGCTGTTGGGCATGTGGGCCCGTTGCTCTATCCAACGTTGTCTGGCTGCTCCTGGGGTGTTGGCTGGTTTTGCGGGATTCTCCTCCCCTGGAGGAGTCTGATGCTGTGTTATGTTTGACAAGGAGTCAAAGTTTGTCCTTTCCGGTACTTCTCAGTGGAGTTTTGTTCAAGGATCTCTTTGCTAGTGTCAGCAGCTCCTGTAACTCAACAATGGGTATGTCTAGCTGTTGTTGTGCAGCCTCCATTTAGCACCTGTGTGAAGGGTGTGGAGGAGGATGTGGTTGACTGCTGTTGGACATACCGTGGTGTGCGCAGGCTGAGGATGCCCTTTTCCATGGCTCCTCCCAGCGGTTGGTCTGGAACCTGGGTCTGTTGCCGCAGTGACGGTTATGTCCTCTGTTGGCTAGTGTCTTTCTGTAGAAGGGCCTGGCATTGTGACAATGCTGGGTGCCTTCTGGTGCCTGCTTTGAATTCTGGATTGTGCAGTCCAGAATCAGTGGGGTCTTACAAACACCTTTGGTGGAGGCCTTGTGCTTGTTAAAGGCCTTCTGTGTCAGGTCACGCAGTTGTTGAATAGGCACTGAGTGAGGGCAGGCTAAAATGCCTAGATGGTGACTTACAATAGGATGGAGGTTTTGAAGGAAGATGCTCTTGAAGTTGGTGTCCTCCTCCATCCCAGGTTCATTGCGAGCTCCGAAGTAAGCTCGTCGAAGTCTGTGGTAGTAAGCATATGGAGTTTCATACCGGCCCTGTTTGGTGGCCAGTGTAGCGATCAGTCCGTGTTCAGACTCTGGGTCTGAGAATTCCTTAATGATGGCTTGTCTTAGCTGCTGGTAGTTTGATTGAATGTGTCCTGGCTGTCGAGCCAGGAAGCGTCGCACCTCTGGGCTAGAGGTGATCCAGAGCAGATAAAGTCTATCTTGGTGGTTCACACATTTCCAAGACTGAAGGAAAAAGTCAATGTCTCTCAGGTAGGCGTGGACGTCATGGTCTCCTGCAAGTTCTGGTGTGAATGCAGGGATGTTTCTCGCCATTCGATTGAGTTCTTTGAGTGTCACTTCATGTGTCACTTCAGGGTTCGTCTGAATTAATTCTGTTCTCTCTGCGGCTGCTGAGGTTTCCTGGAAGCCGACTTGAGAAGTGTCAAGCAGAGATCTTTGCCCCCCCCCCCCCTTTGTATCTGTGTACAGGGGTACGGGGGTTTGCACTGCTGGCTGTGTGACATGCAGCAGGGTGTCTTTTACTTGAGTCCATGCACAGCCTGTAAGACTGTTTCAGTTCTCTCTGAACCATGTCAAGCTCCTCTTTAATGTTGCAGAATTGCTGAGTCAGGGTTTGGACTTCAGCTCTGGCTACATTCAGATGGCCTTCTAAGGCCTTAGCTCTAGTGTCTCTCTCATTAAGTTCTACGTATGCTGTTCTTAACAGTGACTTTGTTTGAAACAGTTCTCTTTCCAAATCTTGTCTGATGGCCTTTCCAAGCTGCTCTTTGTGTCCGGCAGCTGTTAGAGCCTCCTGAAGACTGGTGATTTCCTTCTGTTGTGCTGTTCTGTCAGGTTCCTTGCACCTGTCCCGTTCCTTCTCTTGCTGAGCAGGTGTCAGTTCCCTTTGGAACTCTGTGAATTGGAGTTTCAGTTCATTTACCTCCTGTCTGAGGCCCTTGAGGGTGTGGGCCAATGAGAAGGTGACGCTGGTCAGCTCCTGATTGTCCAGGCTGGGTGTGAGGTGTCCACTTGTGTCGCAGTCCTGCTGTTCCTTTCTCTGCCGTTGCAGGTTGTTGACTGCTTTAGGCTGAAGGATGTCCATCCCAGTGCTCTGCGGGGTCCCCAGGTGCTCCTGGTGGGTGGCAGGGCTGGATGTCTGAGGCATGCTGGTTCACTTGTGGGAATACGAAAGAGAAAGGCAGACGGCAAATGCAAGTACACACAGAGGTGTTAAGCTATCTGTATAGGGAACGGCTCTCTAGGCCGTGTAAGGTGTTAATAGCTGGTTAGGCCAGCTAGTGAAGTGGGGTGCTAAGGTTTTGTGCGGGTCAGCACAAAGAGAGGGTTTGAGTAACTTTGATGGGGCTGTAAGCAGGGGGTCAGCTACTGACCAGGCTTTACCTGTAGTCAAATTATTACTCAAAACACTGATGGTTCACAGGTTTGGTCACTATGAAGGTATCGAATAAAACAAGACTGAAATAAAATCAGAAAGAGACAGAGGTAGAAGGAAGGGCTTTCCTTATTTAGTTTAAGATAGGAGGTATGACTACGCAGTTGTCCCTTGTTCAAAGGAATGCTGCTGGAGTGTCATAAATCTAGGGAGACTGTTAGCTAAGCTAGCAGGGACGCATCAAACATCTCAAGGTAAATAAGCAGAATGACTAGGAAGTGTTTCTAGTCTTCTCAGGGCCTATGGCTTGGTGAACGGTACTTGTACCTCATGTAATAGGCCTGACTGCTAAGGAGTAATGAGAGACGGGAATTAGTCTACTAATAACCTGTACGGTTCATTAAGGGGACAACAGTTGCTAGAACTGCTATAGTCCTATACCGAGAGGGAAGATAGTGATGGTCAGATAAACTAAAATAAGGTGAAAGAAAAATTAAAATATCCTAATAGCTTTAGGAAACTAAAGGAAAAGTAAATAACTTGATTTAATTAAATTTGTGATTTAATTAAAATCAACTTAGCTGAATTGGTACATTCAAGCTAAACGAGGGTATATAAATTAAATAAACTCCAAGCGAGGTAGAATAAAGTCAATATCAAAGTAACAGTTAAAACCCAAGTGTGTGAGGAGGGGCCAAACTAACTGAGCCTACACAGAAGGTGATAGCACAAATAGGAGGTGAAACCAAGAGAAAGGGGGAGAGAGAGAGAGAAGAGGTTCGTGAACGTTACGCTTTACACTCACACGTATCTAAATGTTAGTCGGATGCTAACAGTTAATAGTTGAGGTAAAGGGCTTAGCTTATGTGCCTGTACGGCTGCTAAAGTGTTAGCTTTGGCTACACTCAGTTCTACTCAGTTTACACAGGGGTCTGTGATGTGTATGCTGTTATCAGATCGAGCCGGAAGAGTCTGCTCTCAACTTCCGGGGTCAGACGTTGCTAAGAGACCGATGTATGTTTACAACAACGAGCAAGCTGAGCAGAACTTGTGCTGCTGTGAAACATGCATGGGAAACTCACACGCAGTCAGTTATGACTTATCGCATACAACTTCATTCACAAATCAAAACAGCACATTCACTTCACAGACAATGGCAAATTACTAGTTAGCTAAGCTAGAATTTCACCATTAATTCGCTATTCAATTGCATAATCTTAATGATTACAATGATATGCGATAGTTACAAGAAGGCCTTAATTCGGAGAAATGAGGAACATCGCTCAAATCGCCATTAGAATAACTATACCGTAGCAAGATTTCTTCTACGCTCAGTTTTAATATCAATGCAAGTGGGATTTCTTCGCCATGCAGATTATTTAATGCCGCTAATCTGAAACTTCCTTGTCAGACAAGACTTATGCATTTAAAGCTAAAAGTGGGGATTTCTTTGCCCAAATTTAGATGAATTTATTCATTTATGTGGGCTGCTAATCTGAGATTTCTTTGTCAGAAAAGACTTGCACATTTAAAGCTAAAAGTGGGGATTTCTTCGCCCAAATTTAGATGAATTTATTCTGGTACCATTCATACGGGCTGCTAATCTGAGGTTTCTTCGTCAGAGAAGGCTTACACTCTACTAACAACAGAAATTAGGATTTCTTCGCTAACATCAGGTTAGTTTCTTATCGTACGATTTAAAGATGTGTTATAGCATTGAACAAGTTTCTACTGCTTGTAGTAGGGCACATTCAAGCTATAGTCTATCTGATGTTGTCAGAAGCTGCATGTGTAAGACATTAATAAAATCTATGAAACAAACACACAAGTTTGATATTGAATCTCCTTGCAAATAATGTTTAAACGACTGCCATGTTCTCCACCATTAAATGTCGCGATTTAGCTCAAAGGGAAATGTATATAAATAATTACAATTAATTATGATTAATTACAATTATTTATATCAGCTACCAGTAGTAACTGTAGCAGAATTAATTTTCCATCAACTAATCTGTTCGTCCAGCGAACATTCAGTATAAGTTTTATATCAACTCTAAGAAATGATATTTTCTTGGGCACAGAAAATAACTTCCTTGAAGTACTATTGCATTAGAGCATGTAGCTCGGATCGGAATCGTAAAGGGACATTAATTTGCAAGGCAGAATCAGAATCAAAACTCATGTAATTTGTGCACAAGAGTTTATTAACGAAGGACTAACACATAACTAATCTAAACAAACAGACATGAAATCATTCATACATGGGGGAAGGGTCAGTGAGAACTGAAGTTAGAGAGACCAGAGAATGTAGCTATGAAAAGAGTCAGTTAACCACCTGAGTGAAACCATCAGTGCTGTCTACAGCTTATACTAAACCTCTGTTTTGTTTAGTTAAATGTACGATACTTGCATTGCCTTGGTCGATGAACAAGTGTCCGAATGCAGTCTCGGGTGAAAGTCTTGATGGTTTGGAGCAGTGGTGGTTTGGAATCGCGATCACGTTCTTCTGGGTCCGAAGAGTGATGAACTCCAAAGATGTTCTGACTCGATGGTGACTGGGAGTTTCTTCCCATGTGACAATTGAAGAAGAACCAAGAGCTGAGAGGGACCCAGCTGAAGTCCTGTGGTCTTTGGAGAATGGAAAGACAAGGCCGCAAGGCCTGGCGCAGCTTAGAGTTCCGACGAGTTCTAGCTCATCCTCCTCATCCTCTTAGGTTCTGAAAGAACTCACGTGAGACGAGTGAAGAAAGCTAAAAGCACGGAATAGAGAAATGTCTGTTCGAGGACATTTCATGAGGATGAATTCCAGGGTTGAGTAAAAGTGTCTGGCTCTCTGTGGTGAGAGCCATAGCTCTAGATGTTGGGGCCTGTCGGGCCCGCCGGGCACGGCCTGTGCCGGCTCAGGCTCCCTGTGGGTTCCTCCACAGGCAGCAATCGGAAGATCTTGCAGAAGAGCGTGAAGAGAGTCAAGAGGAGGGAAGAGAGTCAAGAAAGAGAGGAAGGCGGACTAACGTTTGATGCCTTTAAGGTCTCTGGAGGCTGCGCCTCCAGGAGGTCCACGAACCAATGGTAACTTTCTCCTTTGGAGGGAAAGTTTACGACTCTTTGTCTGTGATCATGGTATTTTGCATATGTAATTCGATTGGGCGTTGATGCAAAAACTAGTAAGGTTTCTTAAAACACTAATATGTTGCATAGGTATCAACATCTAATTTACACCATCTTTTAGATCATCAAAACACGAACTCAAAGAGTCCAAGCATGGCATAGGTGGGTTATACTACTAGTCATCTATCAGAAAACATGCATAAAACAGTAGAAAGACAAATACAAAAACAACAGACAAAATTAAAATACAATGCAGTAATACTGTACACAATGACCTGGGCTATGTGTGATAGGAAGGTCAAAGAAAGGTTTGTCTGTAAATGAATAGGAAAGAGCCTATAGGCATTGTGTCTTTCTGATGGCAAATGTAGCATGGGCAGATGTGCATTCCTGCGGGCAATAAAACCTCTTATCAGATTGTCGTCCTGGCAACTGTGCCCTTTCAGGGTGTTCGTTGCTTTGGGGGGATGTCTCCAAAACTCCAGCATATAGCTGGGGTTGTTGGTTTTGAAGATTCTTTGTTAAATGTAACAAATAACTGTGTCTGATTGGTCCAGATGCTACATCAGTGACGTCATCCGCCCGTGACGTATCGCCCTTCGATTAGCCAGATTACACGTGTTCAGAGCATGGTTCCGCCAAAGGCGTTCCCCTAGCGTTTTCGGACGCAGCTCGAGTTCCTGAAGGGGAACTAGAAATTGTACTGCATAGGCATGCATAAAAAAAAAAAAAAAATGCACGCGCATGTGAATAGTTTCTCAAGGGCACAAAAAAAGTTTCTTGTGTGCATACTGTATAAGTATGTATAAGTATCTATAAAAATTTAATTTTGTCTAATTTTTTTTGTTTTGTTTTGTTTTTTGTTTTTTAGGGGCTCTGTATGTTGTCACTTCAAGAAAAAACTATAGAATATTTTATTCAAATATAACATTGAAGTATTAAAAAATATATATTGAAAATATTTTAAAAGAAAATTACAGATGACTCTATATAATAATAATAATAATAATAATAATAATAATTCCTTACATTTATATAGCACTTTTCTGGGCACTCAAAGCGCTTTACACAGAGGGGGGAATCTCCTCAACCACCACCAGCGTGCAGCATCCACCTGGATGATGCGACGGCAGCCATAATGCACCAGAACGCCCACCGCACACCAGCTTATTGGTGGAGAGGAGATGTGAGTGTTGAAGCCAATCAGAATATGGGGATGATTAGGAGGCCATGATTGTCTGAGGCGAATGGGCAGATTTGGCCAGGATGCCGTGGTTACACCCCTACTCTTTTCGAAGGACATCCTGGGATTTTTAGTGACCACAGAGAGTCAGGACCTCAGTTTAACTTCTCATCCGAAGGACGATGCTCTTTGACAGTATAGTGTCCCCGTCACTACACTGGGACATTAGGACCCACATAGACCACAGGGGGAGCACCCCCTGCTGGCCTCACTAACACCTCTTCCAGCAGCAACCTAGTTTTCCCAGGAGGTCTCCCATGCAGGTACTGACCAGGCTCAACCCTGCTTAGCTTCAGTGGGCAACCAGTTTTGGGCTGCAGGGTGATATGGCTGCTCTATATACCTATATACCAAATATAAAGCTGAAAATAATGCTCTATGAACCATTTATGTTAAATATGGTCTGAAAAACTACAGACAGGTTTGGAAATTTGAGTCTTGAAAACTATGGAATTTTGAAATGGAAAATGTGTAGGAACCCTGTTATGGGCTTACTAGGGAAGGTGAACGATTTGTTCTAACATTCTAAAAGTACTGATTCAAGCAACTTTGTGGGGGCTGAGGCACATCCACTGAACATCAAGTGTTTTTGATGCGTTTGATAAATTACAAAGCCCAATATATCAAGAGTATGACAGGAGTGACACTATGAGTATAGTGAGCTGTCTAGGAGAGACACGGTATGTGTAAGGACCATACTATGGAAAAATATAAGAATTCAAGGGGATATCAGTACTGCATCAAGTCTGGCAATGGGGATGACTTAATGGCATACTTAATTCCAATTACTGAACACGGCCACAAGACTTCTCCACCTTGTCTAAAGCTGCGAGCACTGGAGGAAAACCAGGGTTCACCAACGGGGACCTTACTAAAGAAACAAGTGCACGTGTCCTCACCAGAGGAATGGCGGTGCAAGCAAGACACCAAACCAGACCTCCCGCAAATAACCTGACTGTACCCAACGCATGGGAGAAAACTGGTTTTACCTGAAGATTACATAATCTCACAAATGTGTTTGGTGTCACCCAGCCTGCAACACTGCAGCTCTGCATGTGCCAGTGCCCAGGTGCAGGCAACACTCCAAGTGGAATGGGCTCTCACCCCCAGTGGGCACGGCTCACCTTGCGCCTGATACGCCAAGGTGATGCCGTCCACCAGTCAATGGGCCAACCTCTGTTCAGAGACAGCTATCCGCTTCTGCTGTCTTCCAAAGCAATGTTTTCTCATGTGTTTTTTTGAGTGCCTTGGCCTGATGTACCTGCAAGATGGACATGGCATGCAGGGTGGAGGGAGCCAGGCCTGCAATACTGGGCAGTCTGCCTTGGCGCCAGGGCTGAAAACAGCTTACAGGCCTTGGACGGAAGCCGTGGACAATTCCTCCAAGTGGCACTGAAACCGAATGCTCCACCTGGGGAATGTAAAGAGAATGTCAGCGGAGAGTCCTCAGCATCCGAAGACGAAAGCCCCTCCTCTGATTCTGCGATTGACCTCTTCCTTTTCCAGAGCCCCAAAAGAGACACTGGGTCCACTGTGAATTGGACCAGTGCCATCATCTGGGGGCTCGATAGGCCAATGTTACGAGGAGTTGGACTTCTGTGGGGGCTGGCGCAACAAAACATTCCTTACTATAATCCTCAGCTCTCCCTGGTCTCTAACCAATGCGGCCTCAAGGTCTTTATGATGAGAGGAAACAGACTGGGTAGAGCCCGAGGGAAGCCTCATAATAAATAAGATCTGCGACCTCAGCATATACATGGACATGCACTCACATCCATCCATGAATGCCATAACAGAACGCATATGACACAGACAGCGATCAAAGCACATCGTCGGAAAGACATCCCGAAAGACCACCTTGACTGTGCAAGCTGTAGGAATTTGCTATTTTAGGCTGGAGTGTGCAGGGGAAGACCACAGCACTTATCTGTGCAAGCGAGGGAAATCTTACCACTGAATGCAGCTGAGTCTTTGATGCAGCTGAGAAACTCCTGCATTTCTTTATTCTTGTAGATTCTCTCTCCAGTTTGCAGAGAAGCAATCGGGTCCAAATCTGAATGAGTGGATACACGCTGCCATCTTATATACATACCCATATGTATGTGGAGTAGCTTGGCATGCAAATTTCAATTGTCTTTGACCTTTTCTCGTAATGCTCAGAGGTGATTTGGGGTCCCAAGTGAGACCCCTAATGTCAGTGTCGATGTAGCGTTGAATGTGACTGATTGATAGGGAACTGAATTTCTTTTACTGCAGTAAAAATTTGTTGCTTGTTTTCAAGAATAGACATATAAATAACATAAACAGCGCTTCTCGGTGTTCCATACTCAGTAAAAACAGAAGTGATACCATTATTATTGTTATTATTATTATCTTGTAACTATACCAAAAGTGCACTGTCCTATAAAAATAACACTAAAGCTGCAGTCAGAGCAACTTAGGCCGTTTCTCAAATGGAAGGCATCTTGCGGAGGTCGCATTTCAACATAACTCTGCAATTCCTTTTATATGATACTTCCACACCTGTCCGCATACATACATCTTACACACTCATACCTTTATATTTCCCAAATAATTCCTTATTTTATATTCTATAATATATTCTATGTATTAAACCTGTACTTTTTGAAGTATCAAAACAATGCAGAGACAATATGACATATCTGAATCTAATATATTTTTTATTGTTAATTCTTTACCCTCTACCCTCCGTATTTCTTCTTGTAACATCACTATTTTACTGTTTCATTTGAGAAACTAGCATCATATCATACTGTATACACACAGAAACTAAACGACAACCTGTTGAAATAAAAGTATGGTTTAATGCATAAAAAATTACTCGTTTTACTTTTGTGCAGTATAACATAATGTTTTTATATATTCCTGTTTGTGGCAACCAGACAACCAGATTAACCACTTAATTGTGGAAAAAAAAATAATACAATATTTATTACTTTTTTAACAGAATATTCACACAATTTTTCTTCCATGTATTAATTTTAACAGTAAACCTGTTTTTTTTTTTTTTTGTTTTTTTTTTGCCCCCCAAAAAAAGAAAAAATAAAATCGAAATATAAATAAATAAATAAATAAATAAATAAAAAAAGAGTTTAATTTTCATTTGATTACAAATAAATAAATGTTTAGTGCCTTTGTTTGACTATAAGAAAAACTTAAAACACCCAAGAAATTCTGGAAAAAAAAAAGAAAGTAAGAAAGAAAGAAAAAGACTGTGGGGCCCTACTGATCAAAATGTTGGAATTGAGAGTTTTGGATTTATTTTTCACTGAAATAAATGTTTTTGTTATTACCCCTGTTGCGATTTAGCTCAAAGGAAAATGTATATAAATAATTACAATTAATTCTGATTAATTACAATTATTTACAGGGGTTGGACAATGAAACTGAAACACTGGCCAATATAGTGTTGGAGGTTTCATGGCTGTATTTGCACAGCCTGTGGCCAGTCTTTACTGATTGCACATTCCACCAATAAGAGCAGACTGCAAAGGTTGACTATGTGTATCAAATGGCTCAAACATTGTACCCTCAAGGTGGTGCTGTGTATCAGGATGATAATCCACACACAGCAAGACTGGTGACAGAGTGGTTTGATGAACATGAAAGTGAAGCTGAACATCTCCCATGGCTTGAACAGTCACCAGATCTGAATATTATTGAGCCACTTTGCGGTGTTTTGGAGGAGCGAGTCAGGAAACGTTTTCCTCCACCAGCATCACGTAGTGACCTGACCACTGTTCTGCAAGAGAAGAATGGTTCAAAATCCCTATGGCTACTGTGCAGGACTTGTATTTGTCATTCCCAAGATAAAATGATGCTGTATTGGCTGTAAAAGGAGGTCCAATACCATACTAATTGTGGTCTAAAACCAGATGTTTCAGTTTCATTGTCCAACCCCTGTATATCAGCTGCCAGTATTAACTGTAGCAGAATTAATTTTCCATCAACTAATCTGTTCGTCCAGTGAACATTCAGTATAATTTTTATATCAACTCTAAGAAATGATATTCTCTTGGGTACAGAAAATAATTTTCTTAAAGTACTATTGCATTAGAGCATGTAGCTCGAATCGGAATCATAAAGGGACGTTAATTTGCAAGGCAGAATCAGAATCAAAGCTCAACAAACAAACATGAAATCATTCATACATGGGGGAAGGGTCCGTGAGAAGCAGTTAGAGAGACCAGAGAATGTAGCTATGAAAAGAGTCGGTTAACCACCTGAGTGAAACCATCAGTGCTGTCTACAGCTTGTACTAAACCTCTGTTTTGTTTAGTTAAATGTACGATACTTGCATTGCCTTGGTCGTTGAACAAGTGTCCGAATGCAGTCTTGGGTGAAAGTCTCGATGGTTTGGAGCAGTGGTGGTTTTGGAATCGCGATCACGTTCTTCCGGGTCCGAAGAGTGATGAACTCCAAAGATGTTCTGACTCGATGGTGACTGGGAGTTTCTTCGCATGTGATAATTGAAGAAGAACCAAGAGCTGAGAGGGACCCAGCTGAATTCCTGTGGTCTTTGGGGAATGGAAAGACAAGGCCGCAAGGCCTGGCGCAGCTTAGAGTCCCGGCGAGTTCTAGCTCATCCTCCTCATCCTCTTAGGTTCTGAAAAAACTCACATGAGACAAGTGAAGAAAGCTAAAAAAAAAAACGCGGAAGAGAGAAATGTCTGTTCGAGGACATTTCATGAGGATGAATTCCAGGGTTGAGTTAAAGTGTCTGCTCTTTGTGGTCGAGAGCCACATCTCTAGATGTTGGGGCCTGTCGGGCCCGCCGGGCATGCCCTGTGCCGGCTAAGGCTCCCCGTGGGTTCCTCCACACGGGCAGCAATCGTGAAGAGAGAGCGAAAAGAGTGAAGAGAGGGAGGCGCCTCCAGGAGGTCCATGAACCAATGGTAACTTTCTCCTTTGGAGGGAAAGTTTACGACTCTTTGTCTGTGAGCATGGTATTTTGCATATGTAATTTGATTGGGTATTGATGCAAAACTACTGAGGTTTCTTAATACATTAATATGTTACATAGGTATCAACATCTAATTTACACCATCTTTTAGATCATCAAAATACGAATACAAACAGACCAAACATGGCATAGGTGGGTTATAGGACTACTCATCTATCATAACGCATGCAACAGACAAAATTAAAATACAATGCAGTAATACTGTACACAATGACCTGGGCTAGGTGTGATAGGAAGGTCAAAGAAAGGTTTGTCTGTGAATGAATAGGAAAGAGTCTATTTCTATAGGCATTGTGTCTTTCCTATGGGCAAATGTAGCATGGGCAAATATGCATTCCTCTGGGCAATAAAACCTCTTATCAGATAGTCGTCCTGGCAACTGAGCCCTTTTGGGGTGTTAGTTGCTTTGGGGGGTTGTCTCCAGAGCTCCAGCATGTAGCTGGCTTGTTGCGTTTAAATACTATTTGTTAAATGTAACAAATAACTGTATGTCTGATTGGTCCAGATGCTACAACCCCCACCACCTGTACCAAACTGTGAAATACTGACAAATACAGGCATTTTCAGTTTTGAGTTTCGTTGAGCAAGAAACAAATCCACTAGCCAGCAAACTCCCCCTCTCATTCCCCACCCTAAACTAGTCATATTTAAATAATGGCACATTCTTAAAAATAAGGAAGTACTATCTGAAGGACGTTTCAAAACATTTTGCTTTAAACAAAAAAAAATGAAGACTTTGAGATTGGGAGTTATTATTCTCCTTTCAAAGGTAGGATTTTATCCCTCATATTAGTGCACATTCCAAAAACTTTGGATGTCTTTATTAGTGCCTTATAGTTTTATTATGTTTGGAGAATATGTTTTTACTGTGCAACATTGTTTGAAGGCCTCTTAAATATTTAATTATTGTTTAACTTACATTCTATAACATGAAAATTCAATTAAAATAAGAACAACAAAATCAATATATATACTGCTGATGATAATTGCTTACACATTATTTTTGGCTCCTATAGCTCTGCACAAAAAAAATAAATAAATAAATAAAAAAACGTAAAAACACTATTTTTTCTAACACTGTAAACCTGCTTTAAAACAATCTGTATTGTATAAAGTGCTGTATAAATAAAGGTGACTTGACTAATGACATTTTCCAAAATCTATTAATCTTTTTTTGTCATTCATTCATAGAATGATGGCAAATTTTGTGCATTTCTGTATAATTATTTTGAAATATAATGTATAGAAAATCTCAGAATAACATGCTTAGATATGACTAAAGACCAGACTAAAAACAGAACACCAGGGTAGACTCTCAGCTGAAACTGCAATTTTTGTTATACAGCTTTAAAAATGAATGTTTGAAACTCGCTGTAAAATGCAAACTGTGCACTTACAAAAAAAAAAAAAAAAAAAAAAAAAAAAAAAAAACACAGACCATGTCTTTATTTATTTTTGTAAATAATTTTAGGTCACATCATGTAGCAAAACTAAATTTTGTTTGTTTCTCAGATTCAAATTTATGTCACTCGTGTCAAAGGATAGCCTTTAAGCATTAACGAAATCCTGTACTTACTACGCCACTCTCTCGCGATTGAATAATAATTTTTAAATTATTATTACGTTATTTAGGTAATTTCTTTGTTAGTGTAAACGACCTTCGCCAGCAACACGCAATATTTACACTTTAAAATTAAATCAAATTGCTTTTATGGTCTCATTAGTTTGTGTTTCTGTTTTTGTAGTCAATTGTGCATAAGACAAGGGGAGTGCGGCAAAAATAATGTATGTTGGTTTTCTGGTCATAGTTCTTACCACATTTAGCTACGTTTTAGATTGTGATTTTAGATGATCCACAACGTATCAAAACATGATAAAAATAAGGCTGTAGAGTAATAGCGTACTTTTGAAATTATTTTTCTGTGATCAAATTGTCATGAGAAAATTATTCTTACCGCGTTTTCCAAGTGCTATCCAATACTGTATACTTAGGTCACTTTTTCAAAACTCCTCACAAAGTGAGCACAACTGCAGTCTGCAAAAGTTGTCTCATTTTGAATATATGGTAACTGAAAGATTACAATCTCTACACAGTATGTGTTGTTCAGCTAGATGTAATTTTTTTCTTTGATATTATTACTTTTGTTTTTAGACTTAGAATAAATGTATTATGAAATGTCTTATTTAGTTTTGTATTATGAATTGTAGTAGGTTTTAAACATAAATTTATTATTATTATTTTTTTTTTTTTCTTTTAAGGAAATGTATGTAAAGTGCAAATTGGCCCATAGGTACGTAGAATTATGGTGTTGATTGTGTCTAAGCCAAGAATTCATGTGATTTGAAATATGCAGTTACTGGATGCATTTTAGACAAGTGACAAGTTTAGACTCAGGGCTGCCAACTCTCACACATTTTGCATGAGACTCACATGTCTGACACTTTTCTGATGCTCTCATGCCACATCTCCATTTTCTCACGCAGTAAAAAATCAGGCGAAACATAAGCCAGTGCTTATTTGAGTTTGTCTCTTCTGCTTACCAAGCCTACATTTATTTGATTCAAAGTACAGCAAAAACAGTAAAATTGTAAAATATTTTTACTATTTAAAATAACTGTTTTCTATTGGAATATGTTTTAAAATGTAATTTATTCTTGTGATCAGAATTGTTTTTATAGTGCTGGGCAACGATTAATCATGTTCAAAATAAAAGTTTTTGTTTATATAATATATGTGTGTGTACTGTGTGTATTTATTATGTATATACAAAGACACACATATACAGTATGTAATTTGAAACTATTTAAATGTATTTACATGTATATATTTATATTCATATAATTTATATTATATATAAAAAATATTTAATATATAAACATTTTCCTTAAATATATCCATGGATGTGTGTGTATTTATATATACATAATAAATATAAACAGTAGGGCCTACACACACATATATATTATGTACAAAAAAAAAATGGATGTAAATAATTGTGATTAATCATTGCCCAGCACTGTTATTATTATTATTATTATTATTATTATTATTATTATTATTATTAATATTTAAAACAGTTGAGTACATTTTTTTTCAGGATTCTTTAAAGATTTATTTTTCATATAAATGCTGTTTTTTTCTGAACTTTCTGTTCATCAAAGAAACCTGAAAAAAATTCTACTCAGCTGTTTTCAACATAATAATAGTAATAAATGTTTTTTGAGCTCCAAATCAGAATATTAGAAAGAAATTATAGAAATGTTTGGGAAAGAAATTATAAAAGTTAATACTTTTATTTATGTAATGACGAGTCAGCAGAGTTGGGATCCATATGCAGCGTTTTAATAGAAAAACCACAGTGAAACAGGCAGGGCGAGACAAAGGCAGCGTAATAATACAGGCGAGTAGTCGGGGCAGGCAGCAGACAGGATAAACAATAGTCCGAAAACAGAGCAATGGGTCAAAAGGCAGGCAGAGTAGAATCAACGACGAGAGAAACGGTCCTGGGGTCAATACACAATAATCCAACAGCCGGGACAAAACAAGACTTTGCAATGAGAGAGAGAAAACCAGAAGCTTATATGGGATAGGAACAGGAAATGATTGTCCGTGAGGGCAGCGTCAGGTATGAGGTTATGGGAAATGAAGTTCGAAAATGGGAGAGTCAATATTCAGGAGAGGGTGACCTCTGGTGGCGATTGGGGGGAACCACAGAGGCCGGATTCGTTACAATTTAGCAAGGGTGCTTTAAATTGATCAAAAGTGATGATAAAGAAATTTATAATGTTACATAAGATTTAAATTTCAGCTAAATTCTGTTTTCTGAACTCTCTATTCATCAAAGAAACTTGAATTCTACTCAGCTGTTTTCAACATTATAATAGTAATAAATGTTTTTTTTTTTTTTTTTGAGCAGCAAATCAGAATATTAGAATGATTTCTGGAAGATCATGTGACTGGAGTAATGATGCTAAAAAATCAGCTTTAAAATTACAGGAATAAATTACATTTTAAAATATATTCAAATAGAAAACAGTTATTTTAAATAGTAAAATATTTCAAAATTATACTATTTTTTGCTGTACTTTGGATCAAATAAATGCAGGCTCAGTGAGCAGAAGAGACTTCTTTAAAAAACATTAAAAATCTTACTGTTCAAAAACTTTTGACTGGTAGTGTAGATATGCATTATGCAATTATGTAAATGACTAATATATTGACCAAAAATATTTTATTTTTGGTATTAAATTATTTTTGAAATGCAGTTGCAATTATTTGTAAAAGTAATTCTTTCACTGTACATCACAAAAGTTATGTAGCACAGGAACAGCTGCAGCACAGCAACAGTTATTTTCCATCATTTTATGATAAAACACAGCACCATTCATCATGACGATAACTGGTAACTACTAGTCATGTCAAGATGTCAGACAAAACTCTGTATGTAACTCCAACCAAACCCCCACTCCATCTATTGTGGGAATTCTCACTCCAAGTTGACCTCGAAAGTTGGCATCCCTGTAGAATTTTGTGCCTGAAGTGATTAATAAATAAAAATACCTTACAATTCAGTTGTATATATGAAAATGAAAGATAGTTTTTGCATTTCAAATTAGGTATTTTTGTGTGGACTTGCGGAGAAGTCTCCATGTACACCTGGCTTGGAGTCGGAGTTGCTGGTTTTTAAAGTGCACAGAGATCACCTTTACAAGGGAAAAACATTAGGCAGAGGTAAGCTATATTCAAATATCTCTCTAAATGATAAAAAAGATTGGAAGCAAATTAATGTTGAGAGTTTTTGTTTAAATATTTTTAGTATTTGGGTAAATGATCTCCCTACACAATGCAACTAAATATACCTTTCTATTAAAATTATTGTCCGCCGTGGTTCCTGCGGATTCCAATTCTTCTATTAAAAAACAAAACAAAACAAACAAACAAACAAAAAAACGTATTTAATTATTACAATCAATCACATTTTATACATGCACTGTATCCACTAAGTTAGCTGTCAAAATTGTTTAATTGTCTCACTCAAATATAAGCGTTGTAGCTCACAAATAAGTGTTATTTAATGATATATGTCATTGATGCTACATCAGTAATTTACACTATGCAAACATCCTCCAGGTGTCATTACTGTCTGAAGTCTGTATTACACCATGCCAATTAATTGGCTAATGGTGCTAGTGAGGCATTGTGTCACCCATGTCTCAAAAGGATGTGAAGCACATGAAGCTATTTATCTGCCCCACGTCTTGTTAGAATTTCCAGAGTTATCTTTCCACGTAACTTTGAGCTGCTACTGAGAGACATTTGTGGTTGAACCTCATAGATATCCTGGAGAAAGAAGTCCTATCTGCTGGATGCTTCTGTTGCTCAGTCTCGGGTTTTTCGGAGACATGGCGAATGCTTACATCAATAAGTTGGGTCTCAAACCCACCATCCAGGACTGAAGTTGAGAAACGCTGCTTTAGAGGGTGGCACTAGCGCAATCAGTCAATGAATTGGTGTGATTCTTCATGTGCTTCAGGGTCTTCCCATAGCAACAGCTGACACAGTGCCTCTTTCCCCACTCAGGGAACCAGGGTTACGTACATAACCAGATGTTTTGTTTTGACAAATGATTCCCTTTCTGATTTCTGACAGTAAATTTTAAAACATGTGATGGAAGAACAAGAATACTCTTTCAGTCCGTCGACAAGCGGTTTGATGTGAACATGGACGGGACTGTAACACTGAAAAGATCACTGACTCTTCATGAGGGTTACGAGGTGTTTTCAGTGCAGGCTTGGGATACCAGTGGCAAGAAGAACACTGTATCTATCAGAGTTGAATTTGTCCAACATCTTAAGGAAGATCACATGGATACAGTCATGAACATCTCCTCTCCACAGGTACAAACAATTTCCTTCAAGAAACTGCTGTGCAATACAATACAATGCAAGCCTGACCTCTACTGGACATTTCAGTTTTTTTAATGTGTTATGTGTTCAGGGGGAGCTATTAATGTCATTGTAAAGCATCTTGGTGACATTTATCAATTTTGGCCTGAAACCAGTATGATAGAGTGTCTTGAAAAGAAACAAATGCTCTACCATATCAAATGCTTAAACAACAACAACAACAACAACAATAATAATAATAATAATAATAATAATAATCCATAATCTTCAGTTAAATGGCTCTATTCTATGATGTCAAGCAACAAATGAATAGTGCTATTTATTGATCTTCCCTTAAGGAACCCAGACTCCCAGAGTCTCACTCAGGGGCGGACTGGCCCGTTGCCCTCCATTTTTTTTTTTTTTTTTTTTTTTTTTTTTTCTTTTTTTTAGTATTGCCGTTGTTGATGTTGTTTTTGTTGCCTATCGAATGTATAAAAGTGATTATTTCGGAATTCGCCATTCAATAATAAAACTCTAATAAATCATGAATCGGTTAGTTTTGACTGGCAAAGCGTTTCACTTCTCGCGCGCTCCGCACATCCGCGCGTCCGCCAAAAGTATGCGAGATTCGAGAGTGGAGTGAAAGTGCTCAGGTGGAGCAGAGGGAAAACTGTCCCGTTCAGGACTTAAAGTGTAGGTCATTTACATCTGTAAATAGACTAGTTTGTATTTGCAGTTAAGCATTAAACTGCCATGTTAGCAGTAGCAGTGAATTACTGCAAAAATATCAAAATGACATAATTACAATTTAAAGAGTAGGAATGTAGCCGACAAATATTCACATCATTTTAAAACGGGTTCAGAGGGAGCTAATGCAGACAATAACACAACCCTTATGAAAATTAACCGTGTATAAATAAAACCAAAAACCATGGTTACTGTAGTTACACCATGGTAACCACAAATGAACAATGGTTTTGCTATATAGTTTCACCATGGTATTTGTAGTAAAACAAATACATATGGTTATACAAATGGGAAACAATCTGCCAATAATAATAATAATAATAACAACATGGTTAATTTTCCTCAGGACAAAACATGACCCATGGTAATGCAAAAACATGTTTAGTTTTAAGATTTTTCTATAAAGATATATTCAAGATGTAACTATAATTGTACTAATTTTGACATTTAGGCAAACTAAAACAATAACACATGGTCCTAATGTAATAACGAAATTTCTCAAAAATACATATAGGCCTATACTATGTGTAAACAAATTATAATGAGGTGGTTGTTTTGCAACAAGGTGGAGATGTGTTGACGAAAAGGTGACAAGTACAAGAGAATATGTGAAAAAAGTAAACACACACAAGAGATACAGAGAGATTAAAAGAGACTAAAAAGGAAATTGGAAGTTCAAGAGATAGCACGGCCCCAGCTGATTTAAACTTTATGTGACGATTATGATAGCCATAAAAAAAAATATTGTTGTCCGTGTTTTCAAAATTTGGTGTGGGTGTATGGGATGGCCTGGGTGAGTGTGAGATTTCCGATGATTAGGTAAATATCATTAAGTTGGCTGTCTACCTTAGAGATAATCACCACATTTATAATGAAACCATCATATTTCAAAATTTGATATTAATCATATATTATAATAAAATATATTTATTGTTACTAATGTAAAGTTATATTAAATTATTATGGGTTCTCCTTTAATGTGTTCAGAATTGTTCAGAACTGTTTTTAATATTTTCTGAATGTGTAACATCAACATAATTTAATGACTGTATATTATTGAACAAAAATAAATTATTTTATTTATCAAAATCAACAAAAAAATATTACAAACTTTACTTAAGTGATTGTTTTGAACAAGTATTAACTTATTAATATCAAAGTAATATTATTATAAGAGAGTGAGGGAGACATGAAGCAGGCGGATCCATGTGCAAAGCTTTATTGGAATGAGACAGAGACATCATAATAAAATGGCAGGATCGAACAATAGCAAACAGGTTGGAGCAAGACACAAGAGTAGTCCGTAAGGCAGGCGAGGGTTGGTGAACGGCGAACATAATCCAGGGGGCTAGGCAAAAGGGTAATCTGATAAACAAGCGAGATATCCACAGGGCAGGCAACGAAAAAGACAAAAAGAGATAACTAGGCGAGAATACAAAAACACAGGAAACTAGGAAACTGGCTCCATAAAGGTTGCTAACACTAGCAGAGTGCTAAACACAACATAATCAATCCACAATCTAATACTTGGCAAAATGCAGGAGGAAGACCGAGGCTTATATACGTGCCTGATTGTTTACAGCAGTGTGTCATAGTGCAATGAATGATGGGAAAGGTAGTCCGGGGTGTGGTGCAACAGTCTGCGAAATGCACAGGCAACCTCTTGTGGTGGGCAGACCGAACAGGATTCATGACAGAGCGATCATTATACAAGAGTGTCCCGGAGCTTGTGGTTGACTAGACTTCACGGCTGTCCCAACCTCGATGTTGCGTTCCTCCTCCGCAACACCCACAGCCAAAGATGAGCCCGCACACAGCAAAGCATAATCCAAAAATTGAGCAAGTGATGAACGTGGAACCTCGCGTCTGAGCTCAGATCTCAGAGGTTGATTGACACCATCACAAAAGATCTCAATCAAAATATAGTCTGGGAGATCTGAATAATTAGCGATGGCCAAAAATTCATGAACATGTTGTTCCAGTGATCACGGGCCTTGTTTATGTCTAAAAAGTATTCTTGTACTGTCCATACCTGAACAATGTCCGTTTGAAAAGCTGCTGGATCCTTGCATGGCCGAGCATTCTGTAACGGAGTGAGGGAGACATGAAGCGGATCCATGTGCAAAGCTTTATTGGAATGAGACAGAGACATGGTAATAAACTGGCAGGGTCGAACAATAGCAAACAGGTACGTTGGAGCAAGACACTAGAGTAGTCCGTAAGGCAGGTGAGGGTCGGTGAATGGCGAATGTAATCCAGGGGGCTATGCAAAAGGGTAATCTGATAAACAAGTGAGATATCCATAGGGCAGGCAACGAAATAGACAAAATGAAATTACTAGGTGAGAATACAAAAACACAGGAAGCTAGGAAACTGGCTCCGTAAAAGGTTGCTAACACTAGCAGAGTGTTAATCGCAACAGAAACAATCCACAATCCAATACTCGGCGAAATGCAGGAGGAAGACCGAGGCTTATATCCGGACAGCATTCATGACAATTATTCAGTATTAATTTTTTAATTCTAGCGTATTTGTGTAAGTATTTGTGCCTTTCGCCGTTGCCACCTCCTACCTTTATAAGATTTTTAAACAATATATATATATTTTTGGTACATTTACTTTAAGCATAATCCTATTATTATAATTATAATTATAATAATAATGATAATTATTATTATTACTAACTTTTCTAGACTTGCATGTTTTGGTCCAGATTAAACTGCAAAAATAAATATGTGCAGAACAAACATGTGAATGAAAACATTTACTGTTGAAATGAAAACAATTACTGTTTTGACTTCCTTTCTTCTCTGCGCCAAGCAAGTAGAAACAGAAAGGCCCTGTCCCAAATGTCACATTTCATGTACACATGGTCGCCGCATGTATGTGTCCAGGAGACCATAGGGTGTCGCATTCAGCATTCATCATTCATCATTTTACCGCTCAGAAGGGTGCTCACGAGCGCTCCCCTATTTGCCCTGGATGCGCACTTTCCGTGTCAGACTTCTAACCGCTAGTCACAGCGGCATTACATCACAAAAGTGCAGACTCAGAGGAAGACCGCAAGGGTTTAGGGTGCAATTTGGGACAGGGCCAAAGTTGCGCTTCGGGCTGCTTTGTGTAGAGAGGTAACCATGGTAACTGCTGTATTTCTGCTGTTCCTAAACCACCGCCTCCTGTCAGAGAATGAACTTGCATTTTTATTCAGCTTATCTGCTGATTTTGTTTAGACCAATGTAAAAAGGTCTTTTCAAGCAGCAAACATCCAGTGCTGTAAGATTTAACTGGATGCTAATATGAATATTTAATTAAACAGAAATATGCTGATATGTGTTCTAAACATTTTAAACAGTCTAAACAATAATATCCTAAGGTAGCCTATCTAGAATTATTCACGTATTTTGAAGTGCCCACGAAATGCCAAGTTAAATCAACAAAACACAATAAAGTCATTTAAACATTTTTTTTAAATCACTTTTTTTAAAAGTGCTATCTTGCTTGCTTACTTTCCTATTTTTCCTGTTCTCTGCACCAGACAGTGTCCTGATAGTGCCACGTTGCTTTGGCACGAGGGGGAGGTGCGGTCTTGCGTAGTGAGCATATAGGGCCGATCAGCTCTGCATACACTATGGGAGTAGTGAAAAGCACACTATTCTTAAGGTGTACCTTTAGCCACATTGTACCCTAACAACCAAAAAGCTGTCACTCACTTCAGTTAATCTCATAAAGTTTTGTTTGGTGTCTACACTGAACAATGAATAATGCAGTAGGCAATGAACTATGGCTTTACTGGGCTTTTTCTTTTATAAAACAGTTACCACACAATACATATATTATTGCAAAATAATATGTGTAGTAAAGATTATTTTTTGTGTTGCTGTATTGAAGTTTATTTGTTATTGTGTATATATTCATTTTGTTTACTTTTCTAACATGCTTCAAAGTTCACTTGTTCAGTTCTGTTTTTTTTTTCCTTAATTAGCTGCTCATTGATCTGTATATGCCCTTTGTTAAATAAGCCAACACGCCCTCTGTTAAATAGCTAATCACTGCAGCCATGTACTAATAGGTCCTGATTTATAAATGCCTGAACTGATACACAGTAGACTAAGATTTTGAACCTGCCTGATGTTTGTTTGGTGTGTGCATATACCTGAGCAGTGTAAGTTTGTTTCCTTTGATTTCTTTGTTTATATTGTGTATCTTTGACTTAGTATGGTTTATTTTATTTAATTGTTTGTATTTCTGTTCTTGTTTGAAGACACACACACACACACACACACAGCCCTGCTCCATTAGTGGTGTCAATCAACTCAAATAAATTAACTAATTAATCACACATTTTTCTGAAATTAATCATGAATAATCCCACCTAACATTACAATTTCTAATTATACTTTTATATTGCAATAATTTCACATTCAATATTCAAATTAATGTAGAAACAACATAACGGAAGTATATTTTTGATATTTGTTTAATGCCATTTTTTTATGACAGAAGGCAAGTATCACTGATACTGACTGATGTCTCAATTTTTTCCTAATATTTAACCATTGACTATAGCCATTCGACATGCAGTATAATTGAGAGCTTTCAATTTAACATTTCTTAGACTTGTAATTTAAGTGAACTTAAAATAATCTTCACATAAAACAATTATGTAATCTTCAAATCACATTATAATACATAGCTATCTGTGCTCTCCAGCAAGAAAATATAGTCAAATTTAATTCTTAACTTATTAAACACAAAGATCTAAATTAAATAAAAGATAAGCCTAAAACTACAGAAGTTTTTGATTTCCTCTTTTTTTTGTTGTTGTTCTTTGATTAACAGACATCACAGCTGTTACTGTAAAAGCTGCTGCTGCTGAACTTAAAGCAGGTCTGACAGTGCTTTAAATGTGACTATTAAATAATAAACATCTACATGCACAGTTTTAAGGCAGCTATAGTCGCCTTTTTGTAATTTCATGACTTAAATGACGACATAACTATGACTAACTACTATCAGGGTTTGGACTTTGGACTTTTGTTTCCACGTTTTCCCTCCAGCCTTATTTCCTGTTTTCCTTATTTGGTCATTTTCCTGTTCTTGTTTAGCTTGATTGTTAATTAGCCCCTTACCTATCTTTATAAAGCCCTGAATTTTCCTCTGTTCCTTTGTCTTGCGTTGATGTTAGTATCATCTCTGTTTACCTGTTGTATTTTCTGTTGAATAGATTAAAGTTTTTGTTTTGATTCCCTTCGTCTTTCCTTGCCTTGGACTACCCGTGACAACTACATACTTATAGTTTAATTTGGGTTTGAATATGATACAGCGTTTTAATAGGCTATAGCCTAATACAGCATGCTCCGGCATATTTGTGCGTGCACTTGAAGAGGACGCGCTACGAGCGCAGTATAATGGCTGACAGGACAGGAAGATTCATTTTTACTGACATATATGACCAGATAACATATTATCTGACCACAGTTCACTGATGTTCTACTGAAGCTCCCCCTCACCGATACTGTTTCTGCACTCGGTTGACTCGTGCTTGGCACTGAAGTGACATTGGAGCACGTGTCTGAAAAGTCTCCCTTATAATGTGCTCGACTCGTTATTGCGTTCTGTGTCTAGTGTTGTGGCCAAACCTAGCCCCGTCCCACCCTGACAAACTCCAACTATTTACCTCCGATGAGGAACTTTCCCTTTCCTCTGGATCTCCTTCATCCGCCAAACCCTCGGCATGGTCTTGTGCCGATGGCCGTCTAGGTGACGAGGTCTTCACTGGGGATCCGTCTCTGGGGCTCATCTAGTCGATGTGGTCTCTGCTGACATTCAGGGCTGTAGAGGTCATCTCTAGGTGTGGATCTGGGGGACTGCAGTGACCATCAATCAATTTCAACGACATTAACATCAATTCCACGTGACAGTATTAAGTCTAGAGTATGATTTCGACAATGTGTGGGACCTGACACGTGTTGTCCAACTCCAAAAGAGTTTAGAATGTCTATAAATGCTGCTCCCAGTGCATCGTTTTCATTATCAACATGGATGTTAAAGTCACCCACTATTAAGACCTTATCTGTAGTCAACACTAACTCAGATAGAAAATCAACAAATTCTTTAAGAAAGTCTGTATGGTGCCCTGGTGGCCTGTATACAGTAGCAAGTACAAACGTCACAGGGGATTTATCATTAACACTTGTTTCTCTGGATAATGTTATATAAAGCACCATTACTTCAAACGAGTTATACTTGAAGCCCGTTCTCTGAGAAACACAGAAAATATTGCTATAAATTGTAGAAACACCTCCCCCTTTACCTTTTAGATGTGGCTCATGTTTATAACAGTAATCATGAGGGGCAGACTCATTTAAGATAATGTAATCATCTGGTTTAAGCCAGGTCTAGGTTATGATCAATGATCATATCATTTACAAAAAGCGCTTTTGTAGAAAGGGACCTGATATTCAATAGGCCAAGTTTTATCATTTGTTTCTCTGTATTATGTACATTTTTTTTATTTGTTAAACATCAATTAGATTGTTACTCTTAAATTGGTTTGGACGTTTTTTTGTATTTTCTAGTTCGGGGAACAGACACAGTCTCTATAGCATGATATCTAGGTGAAAGGGTATCTATGTGCTGATAATTAACTGATTTCGGTGACGTGAGGCAGCTAGCAGATGGTCGGTTTAGCCAGTCTGCCTGCTTCCTGACCTGGGCCCCAGTTAGTCAAGTGAAAACTCCTGTTTGGACTAAGAATAGCAGTTAACGGTTGATGATCAGTAAGGAGGGTAAACCTTCTTCCGTATAAGTACTGATGGAATTCATGAATTCCAAAAATTATGCTCAGGGCCTCTCGCTCAATCTGAGCATAATTTCATTCTGCTCTACTGAGTGTCCGGGACGCAAAAGCAAGCGACTTTTCTTCACCATTGGGACACAGATATCACAGCTCCGATCCCATATGGGGAGGCATCACAGGCGAGATGAATGGGTAGCTCTGGATCATAATGGGTGAGTACCGCTGGTGAGGTAAGGAGATCCTTTGCTTTTTGGAATGACTATTCACAAGCCAGACTCCAGTACCATTTCTTTTTTTTACAGAGAAGAGTATTAAGTGGATTCAAAACAGATGCCAAATTTGGAATGAAATGGCCATAGTAGTTAATCATCCCCAGGAAAGAGCGTAACTGACTTACATTGGCTGGCGTGGGTGCTTCCATAATCGCTTTAATCTTTTCTGGCGATTTGTGTAGTCCAGCGGCATCAATGTAATGACCCAAATACTCCAGCGACTGTTTAAAAAATTCACATTTTTCACACTGCAATTTCAGGCCATATTTATCCAGTCTAGTGAGAACTTGGTCTAGTGTCTTGAGGTGCTCTGCATCATTTCGTCCTGTTATCAGTATGTCATCTAGATAGCAGTGAGTGTTTGGAATCCTCAAGAGAACTTGGTCCGTCGCTTTCTGAAATAACGCAGGAGCTGGGGCAGTCCCAAAAGGAAGATGGTTATAGCAAAACAGCCCTTTTTGAGTGGATATGGTGAGTAATTTCCTCGACTCCTGTGCCACTGGCATCTGCAAATAAGCATTCAACAAATCCAGCTTACTGAACAACTGACCACCTGCTAGAGATGCAAAAAGATCTTCTATGCGTGGAAGCGGGTAATGGTCCACACAAATGGCTGGGTTGAGTGTCACTTTAAAATCACCACACACTCTCACTGAACCATCTTTCTTTATTACGGGTACCACAGGTGTGGCCCACTCATTGTACTGTATTGGTTAAATCACTCCCATCTCTGTTAAATGTGTCAATTCAACCTCTACTTATGGTCGAATGGCATACAACACTAGCCTTGGTTGATAGAATTTGGGAGTATGATCAGGCTTTAGCCTAATTTTTGCTTCAATTCCTTCCATAGTGCCCAATTCTTTTCCAAAAACTTTGGAGTGCCACTTTAACACCGTTTCTATAGTGTCTGCAACTCCATGCTTGACTGTTTTTATGTCTTGCCAGTTAACTAAATAAACTAAGTTTTAAGAACTGCAACATTAAAACATAGCAGTTGAACACTGAATGGTCTGCCCACCTTTCAACAATGTAACTGTCAACAATGTCAACATATTTCTTACAAAATACACTGCAATCCACATTAAAATGTTCAAATAAACAATAAATAAATAATACAAAAAAATAGTACAGATACAAATGAAATACAAATAAAACAAAAATACAAAAAAAAAATGGCCCAATTAATAAGGAATCTGAAAAGATAAATTAATTAACGCACAATCAACAACAAAACAAAAATTAAATAAAAATGACATCGTAAAACATTATATTTGTCACACCCCTGTTTCTGTGGTTTTTCCCCATGTATGCCCTTATTTGGTCTTTCCTGTTCCGTTTTCAATTACTACGTCATTGTTTCATCATTCCCACCTGTCCTTGTCTGATCAGTATGTGTATTTAAGTTTGGTTGAGTTCCCCTTGTGGTTGTCGGTTCTTGTTTTGTCTCCCAGTGTTTTCGTGCATGTGGATTCCCTGCCGTTCTTGTTCGTTCCTGTTCCTATTGTGGATTATTTAATAAAAGTGCATGTTCCTGATCCCCTCGTCCCTACTCCTCATTCCCTGCACACGACACGTGTGACAGAAGAACCGACTGCTAACAATATGTTCTGGGCTGAGGAATTCCTTATGAACATCCAGCAGGCGGAGAGGCCGTTGGAGCAGTATGTGGAGGAATTTTTTAGTGTGTTACATCTGGTGAGTTGATGATTAACGCGTGTTTTTAGATGGGGCTAAAAGATGACCAGTTGTTTTGTTCCGTGACTCCTGATAATTGCTGTAAACCCATAGCGGAATTTATCAACTATGTCCTAGCTCTCTGTAATTCCAATTTCTATGTCAATGTGGAAGATTCTAATCTTCCCCCCCATCTGCAAACACACGGACACTCCAGCTCATCACCAGCCAGCGTGCTCCACCGGCTGCTCCAACGAGCTCACTCCCTTCTGTCCTCCCTCGCTCACCCCAATTCTCCAGAGCTCCTCCCTCATCCTCAGCCCAGAACCCGCAGTCCGCTCCCGGACTCGGACCACGGGCCACTCACAGACTTCGGCCGCGGCCAGCTCACAGATTCCGACCGCGGCCCGCTCACGCACTCCAGCCACGGCCCCACGCTCGAGTAAGCCTGCAACAGCCCCGCGCTCTGGAATATGGCGGATTATATGGCAAGCCAACTATACCATAAAGACACTATGGATCAATTTGGATTATTCTCTCCTTTGTCTCGTCCCGTCCTGCTCTCCTTCGTTTCCACTGGTCCTGTCCAACCCTCCCAAGTCTCCGCTGATCCCGTCCAGTCCTCCCGAGTGTCCGCCAGAGTGCCCTCCAGAGCCGGCTCCTCCTGAGCGCCCTCCTGAGCCTGCGCCTCCCGAGCGCCCTTCTGAATTTGGGGGGGGGGCTACCCCCCTGATCCTCTTTGGCCGTCTGGACTGTGTACTCGGCCATGGCTTCCCGAACTCCTTGATCCGCCATGGCCGTCTGGACTGTGTACTCGGCCATGTCTTCCCGAACTCCCTGACCCGCCATGGCCGTCTGGATTGTGTACTCGGCCATGGCTTCCCGAACTCCCTGATCCACCATGGTCTCATGGACTGTATACTCCGCCATGGCTCCCCGAGCTCCCTGACCTGCCATGGCATCCAGGACTGTATGCTCCACTGTGGCTCCCCGAGCTCCCTGATCCGCCCTTCTTCCGGGGGCAGATCAGGGACCTCACCTACCGCCCCTCCCTGGTGTATTTGTTACGGCACGAGTCGCACCTTATGGGGGGGGGTAATGTCACACCCCTGTGGACTGTTTCTGTGGTTTTTCCCCATGTATGCCCTTATTTGGTCTTTTCTGTTCCGTTTTCAATTACTACGTCATTGTTTCATCATTCCCACCTGTCCTTGTCTGATTAGTATGTGTATTTAAGTTTGGTTGAGTTCCCCGTTTGGTTGTCAGTTCTTGTTTTGTCTCCCAGTGTTTTCGTGCGTGTGGATTCCCTGCTGTTCCTGTTCGTTCCTGTTCCTATTGTGGATTATTTAATAAAAGTGCATGTTCCTGATCCCCTCGTCCCTACTCCTCATTCCCCACACACGACGCGTGTGACAATATTCTCATTTCAACAATTCAGTTTAACACACCTTTGACATTTTAACATTAAGATGCTAATACCTGTTTAACTGAAAAGATGCTCACAAAATTTCAATGTTCACAATTTAGTTTTCAGGGACTGTAACTTGCAGAGGAGTGAGTGGTCATTTTCATAAACACCTTCTCAATTACCTCAAAAGTATATTTGAGTTCTTTTGGGTATTGAGAATCCAAGGTGAAGATAAGGCCAAACAGGTAAGCAACAGCAGATTGTAGATCTGAAATGTCTTTCAGAACAATTGCCCCCTCCAAAACATCAGTTGTAAAGTTTGTAAAGTTAGGGAGTGTGCTAGGGGCGACATCATCCTCGGTTATAACAAGAATTCCCATTTTCATCCCTCTGGTCTGTCTGTCTGCTGGAGATATGTCCTAATGAAAGAACGAATACATCATTATCAGCTGATCTCAGTTTTGTATCTTTTTTTTTTTTTTTTTTTTTTTTAAACACAATAATTATATGAAACAACCAAATATAAGTTTTACACCTAACACATGCTTCACATCTTTGTATACTATAGTGGTAGGACTGTAAAATGACTAAGAGATAATATAAAGCTAAATACATGATAAAAGGTTGCATATTCTTTTAATAATGCTAACTCACATTTAATTGCGTAATTTATCATTTACAGAATGTAAGTGAATGATGACTGTCAGTGAGGCTGTCATTAAAGGAGAAGTCCACTTCCAGAACAAAAATTTACAGATAATGTACTCCTTGTCATCCAAGATGTTCATGCCTTTCTTTCTTCAGTTGATAAGAAATTAAGTTTCTTGAGGAAAACATTTCAGGATTTTTCTCCATATAATGGATTTTAATGGTGCCCCCAAGTTTGAATTTCCAAAATGCAGTTAAAATGCAGCTTCAAATGGCGATCCCAGCTGATGAAGAAGGGTCTTATCTCTGTACAACTTCAGAAGTTGTGATGTATGTTGGTGTAATGATGATCTAAATGTAGAGGAGGTCCATGTTGGTAATGTGTTTGAACTCACTACCTATCTGATGAGAGAAAACAGGTTTCAGCTCTAAAATCGTTCAACTAACATAAAAATAACCTCAATTATAAAGACTACTACAGCTAAATATACTTCCTATTACTTTTACCTCATTAGGAAGAGACAGGCCAGGCCATCGTTCCAGCACCTCATTTTTAGTCCTCTTCTTTAGTTCCTCTTCTTTATTTTACATTGCATGTGTGAGCTCTGAAACCTGAAACCAAAAAAAAAAAAAGATCACTAAATAAGCTGTATATGTGTTTGTGGCTATGGTGTACACTGTACAAGCAAATATGATGTACACCAACAATCTAAAACTTATTTTCAAAGAACACAAAAATAATAAAGATAAATATTTATCAAATATTAGCAGTATATGGGTCAAAACACTACACTGCTCTAGGTCTGTTGGTAACATGGACAATTAATCAGTATCACAAACAGCGCACTAGTATTTTTTTTTTTTTTCTTTTTCAAAAACTGTCACGTAAATTCTTAAAAAATATTAAATGTTTAACTTGCATAATAATACTGGCGTTTTTTTGATACAGATTTATTGGTTATGTTGCCAAACGTCTACACCAGTATTACGTTTTGACCCATTCCTCAGTGCTGCTTACGAATCTTGTGTTAAATGCTGCAGTGAAGTTCGTTTTCTGTGCTTTGTCACTACCATCAGGCCATTCTGTGTAACAGCAGCAGCTCTTGACAGTCATCTAAAATTTCAAATATTTAAGTGAATGGCCTGTTGCTGCATCAGGGGCGATGGGCAAAAATAGATTAAAATTGTTTCGTATCGCGCCCATTGTAAAAGAAGAGTTTATTTGTAGTGTCACGCCGCATCCACTGATTTATAATGAATTCAGATTGTGCGTTGCATCTCTCGCGTGCTAATGGTCCAATTTATCATGCTTTTTCTGTGATGTAATAACACGATTACATTTTAAGTTAAGACTATATGACAAATCGCACATTATTTCAGATAACTATAGTAAATAAAGCCAGGATTGCAAAACATGAATGTACAGACATTTCATAATTAATGTAAGAAAAAGAACAAAGACACTTACTTTAAACGATGAAGTTTGGGTTGAAGAAGTTTGTTGTGATCTCCTGCTCATTATTTCCTATAAATAAAGTAAATAAAGCCAGGATTGCAAAACATGAATGTACAGACATTTCATAATAAATGTAAGAAAAAGAACAAAGACACTTACTTTAAACGATGAAGTTAGGGTTGAAGAAGTTTGTCGTGATCTCCTGCTCATTATTTCCTATAACTGTGGTAAATACAGCCAAGATTGCAAACATGAAGCTAGATTTGCAAGCTATAAAACCGGGTTACGATATATTTTCTCCTTGATGAGAATGTTCATGCAAAATAATAAGCTTGACCAGTGACACTACATTACTTAATTATGACTTTCAAAACCAGGTCAAAACAGATAATTGTACATTTTACTGGCATTAAAAACTCTTAACAGATCTAGATATATTTGCATGTCTCAAACAATGCTTAATGATCACACTGACGTTTTACAAACTTTTAACAATATAATAAATATAATTAAATGAATAAAGATACTTACTTTGAACGGTGAAGTTTGTCGTATTCTCGTGCTTCATGTTTGACTGACGATCAAAATGGCGCTATCATTCCATGTGCTCCAACGTCTGCATGTTACAGCGCGCATGCTCCAACCACCAAACTAACATGTGTGCTTGTAAACTCGCATGTGCATATCCAGTCAACAGTTCAAATTAAGTTGGTCGGACAACTTATTTCCACTTATTAAGTCAACTTTTTCTTTATTTATTGTTGTCAGGATGAGTGTAGAGAGGAGACGTAGGAAGGAGCCGAGGATGAGGAAATATACAAACGGGGTTTTAATGATACAATCCAACAAGGGTACAGACAGGAACATCAGGGGAACACACCCCAACATAACATAAAGATCGAACAGGGACAAAGGAACTGAAAACTTAGAAAAAGTAGCTAACAAGACACAGACAGGTGTGGGTAATTAACCAATGATGACTTAACAAGAAATGCAACAGGAAAGACCAAATAAGGGCACAGGGGGGCGAAACCAACAGAACAGTCCACAGGGGTGTGACAGTTGTCCAGTTAACTAATATATTTAAGTTATTCAAACTTTTCGCAAGTTGGATTTTTTACAGTGTACCAGCAGTCCTCATCTGTGTGGTTCGTTTTCCCACATCTCTTACAATTGCGTCGCTGTTTGGCCGAGGAAACATGCATTGCATTCACTTTCAGAGATGCACTGAGCTGCTGCGCTTCGTGAGCGATGTTCTCTGTAGCAACAGCGATCTCTACCGCTTTGTGAAACGTAAGTGCAGGCTCTGTTAGAAGTCGCTTTTGTATCGCTTCATTGCGTAATCGACAAACAAATCTATCCCTCAGAGCATCCTCCAAATGTGTACTGAAGTCACAATGTTCAGAGAGTTGTTTTAGAACAGCTACATATTGTGCAACTGTCTCTCCTTTCTCTTGATTGCGTTTGTGGAAACAGAATCGTTCTGCTAGGGGCTTTGGCGACAAATGTTTCGTTAGCATTGTAACAATCTCTTGATGTGTCTTTTGTCCCGGTTTAGCCGGTGCAATCAAGTTACGTAGAAGACTATATGTTTTAGTGCCCATAACGCTTAACAACACCGGTACTCTTTTTTCCTCTTCAATATCATTGGCATTTGTGAAGTGTTCAAACCGTTCAATATATGTTATTCACTGCTCGATGGCCTTGTCAAAAGCATCAGTATGCCTGATAGTCACCATTCTCCTTGTGGATTATCTTAATTTGACGTCCTGTTGATTGCCGTCTGCGTTTTCAACAATGTGTACTCAGTTTTGTCAGAAAAGTATGCTGGTTTATATCAGTCTGCACCAGTATACACGGTGAAAGTCAATATTATTCCATCCTCGTCACCAATTTTTGTTGTATTGTCTGAATATCAATATATTCTATGGACAAAAACACGATGGAGGCCGAGTGCACTTAACCACTTTTTCTCATTTACTTAACACGATTCAGAAGTATATACAAGGACACACAGTGCCACCAAAAGCACAACACAACAATTGCAGGATTAACCCAATTCTGAACACAGAATACATAACAGATGATATCAGAAATCTAGTGGAAATAAAGCTATGTTTTACACTTTAAACAACAGAGAGCAATAGTAAGATAGAGATTTCTACAGAAAAACGAAGCTCCAGGGAGCTACAAATGCACACCACTCTGCAGCACGGGAAACAGGGACTATCACAAACTATCTGCTCTCCAGCTTAAAACAAAGCTTTGATCCTGGCTTAGAAAGCAACTTTAGTTTGTAATAATTTACAATCTGCCTTGCCCAAACTGGACATAGTAGATTCTCTATTCGCAAAAAGGTGGATTTGAAATTTATGATCGGCCCATTCGAACACGAACCCGGCCGCCCACCTTAACACTGTTCAAAAAGTTTTCTCCGAACTAGGTATTCCTATTGCCTCGCCACCTCTCTCGAATTTCTCGGAATTTGCCTTGACTCAGTCAAGTTTCAGGCTTTGCTCCCTAAAGAAAAATTTGACAGAATCATCAGCGTAATCAATAATCATATCTCGGCCTCGCAAATTTCCAAACATAACCTTCTTTCCCTGCTTGGGCACCTTAGTTTCACGATGATAATCGTACCCCAAGGTTGCCCCTTTATTTCCCACCTTCTCTCTCTAGCATCCTCGGTCCCTGGCTTACACGACTTAGTCTCTCCTAACAACTCATGCCTAGCAGACCTCAACCTCAGGCTCTCATTTCTTAGTCAATGGAATGGTCTTACCTTTTTCTATGGCACTGACGTTTCCTCTGCTGCAGACATGCACCTGTTCACCGACGCAGCCCCCTTAGTCGGTTTCGGGGGTAATTTCCAAGGTCGCTGGTTCGCTTCCACCTGACCTCCCAAACTAGTAAATCTCAAAGCGTCTGTCTCCTCGTCTGCACTTTTCCACCAAAATACTGCCTTTTCTCAGACGTCTCATTTGGTCTTCCGCTTGCAATCAGTTCCCTTTCGATACTACACTCGTACTGCGTCGCTAGACGCTATGGGAAAAAGTCCTTTTTTCTCCTTGACTGAAGCCTTTTTTAATAATGCAGTGAAACTGCACGGACATTGGATCGTGCAGAGAAACGAACGAACCAATGACTCGGCAGCGGTGCTGCACGAGCCTATGGCGACGAAGCCTGCCGAAGCCCGCCAGAAAGGGCGGGGCCGTACGGCTATATAAGCGGCCGTTTCGCCATAGGATCCTCAGATTTCTTCTCCTTCAGCGACGGACTACTACATCTTCGCTCTTCGAGACAGAAGCCCTCGCCGTAGAAAAGCCTCGCAGCGGATTGGGATTTCTCTGCTCGGCTGACTCGCCGCCTCCGTTTTGGCTTGACGCCAGCTGCAGCCGCGATCTCTCTCCCCTGCCGCCATCCGGCGATTTAAAAAGAGCTTATTTAAAAGAGCAAATTTTACGCCGTTGTTTCAAATGCCGCGCCGTTTCTGTCGCTTGTGCAAGGCTTCCTTGCATGCCGCTGACGGTCACGGCGAGTGCATTTCTTGCTTGGGGAAATCCCACGCAGAAGCCGCACTCAACCAGACGGAATGTCCTCATTGCGAGGATATGAGTGTCGCCTCTCTGCGCTCGCGGATAGCGTTCTTTTCAGAACGTGACTCCGCCCCTCGCACCCTCCCGTTTCCTTCTTCACAGGAGCCTGTGAAGAAAAAACAGCGGGGCAGAGGATCAAAGCACTGTGAGTTGAGTGAGCTCACGTTGGCCCAGCCCCCGCGTGCCTCACCTTCTCCACAAAGAGAGGATTCTCCTGTCCTCTTTGCCCGGCCAGACCTGTGTCCCTCTGCAGCTGCAAGCGATCTGGTCTCCTTTGGTGGGAGCGAGGATGACATGCTGGACAGCATGTCACTGGCTGCTTCAGACGCGGAGGAGCTGTCGGGCTCTGTCAACGACCCCGCCCCCCTGTCGTCTGCTGACACCAGCGGTCCCAGGACTGGAACTGGCATGGACACCGAACTTTTCCGTGTCCTGACCAGAGCTGTGAATGAGCTGGGTCTGGAGTGGTCTCCTCCTGAAGAGCCCTCACACAGCCTCCTGGATGAATGGTTCCTGCCGGGGCGCCATCAGGCCCTCGCCAACGGGCCTCCCCATTCTTCCAGAGGTCCACGAGGAACTCACCAAGTCATGGCGCGCCCCCTACTCGGCACGCCTGCGTCCTTCGTCTTCCTCCGCCCTCACGTCTGTTGACGGCGCCGAAGACAAGGGTTACGAGAAGCTGCCTCCCTTGGATGAATCAGTGGCCGCCCATCTCTGCCCGCCCACTGCCATTGGTTGGAGGACTAAAGCTTCACACCCGTCCAAGCCGTGCAGGATGACTTCGGCTCTCGCCGGACGTGCCTATGCGTCGGCTGGACAGGCTGCCTCAGTGCTACACTCCATGGCGGTCCTACAAGTATTCCAGGCCAAACTCCTTGCTGAAACGGACAAGTCTGCCCTGGACACCGCCACATTGACGGAGTTGAGAAGCGAACGGACCTGGCGTTGCGCGCTACTAAGGCCACAGCCCAGGCAATAGGCAGGTCCATGGCCAGTTTGGTCGTGCTTGAGCGCCACCTATGGCTCACACTGACGGAGATCAAGGATGCGGATAAGGTCCCCTTCCTTGATGCCCCGGTCTCCCCCACGGGCCTGTTTGGACCTGCTGTTGAAGGTTTCACCGAGCGTTTCTCTGCAGCTCAGAAGACGTCCCAAGCCTTGCGACACTTCCTGCCGAAACACTCCAGCTCAAGTCCGCGCCACCTCAGCAGCCTGTGAAACCTGCTCCAGCCGCCGCCACTGCTGCTTCAGCTCAGCCAGCCAAGCCTGAGCCTAGACAGTGCTCCCGCTCGGCCAGACGCTACCCCATCCCAAAGCGTCAGGGACCCCGGCCCAAGCTGGTGCTGGATCCGGCGCCTCCGCCATCGTCCTGATCTAAGAGACAGGAAGAGGAGGGAGCAAAGTCTTGCGGTTGCCGGACCAACCCCCAAAAGGCCTCTGTTATGCCTCCAAGCACCCCGCATGGTTCTGGGTGCCGAGGTCGAAGTGTTTTGTGTAAAACCTGTTGTGAACACAGGGCCCGTTCAACTTGCGCCCACACAATCAGTCGCTGTTATAGCGAACAAAATAAAACACAAACATTTTCAAAAAGAGAGCAAATTTCCTCTCCCACCTGTAAAGGGTGTCTCGCCTCGTCACAACCGCCAGCCACTCGAACCAATCTTACCCCTGGCCACTCGGGCAGAGGCCTGGCAGGCCATCCCTGGAGTGTCAGAATGGGTTTTGGGGATAATAAAATGAGGTTATTCACTCCAATTCAGCGGCGTGGTCCCCACCTTAGTGATAAGCAAGGACACACACGTCCTATGCTCCGAGGTGATGAATTTGCTGGAAAAGGGCGCCGTGGAAGTAGTTCATCCAGCCCAGATCGAGTCAGGATTCTACAGCCGTTACTTCCTCGTCCCCAAGAAGGATGGAGGCCTGCAGCCCATCCTCGATCTGAGACTTTTGAATCGGGCCCTCATGAAACGGCCGTTCAAGATGATCACATTGAAGCAGATCCTCTCGCACATACGCCCAGGGGACTGGTTCTTTTCTCTGGATCTGAAGGACGCTTACTTTCACATCCAGATAGCCCCCCATCACAGACGATTCTTGAGATTCGCCTTCGAGGGAGTGGCTTATCAATACACGGTCCTGCCCTTCAGCTTGTCCCTGGCTCTCTGTACATTTACGAAGTGCATGGACGCGGCTCTATCCTCTCTGAGACAAAGGGGAATCCGCATCCTCAATTACCTCGACGACTGGCTCGTTCTAGCCCAGTCAGAGGCAGAGCTGTTATCCCACAGATCACTTCTTCTCAGCCACTTAGAATGCCTGGGACTCAAGGTCAATTGGGCCAAGAGCGCACTGCATCCCAGCCGATGGATCTCGTTTCTGGGAGCAGTTTTCGACTCGACCCAGATAAGGGCAATCGTCGCGCCAGATCAAGCTCTGGCAATACAGCGGCTCGCGGACTCATTCAAAATCGGAGCCTCTCACCCCCTCAAAATGTTTCAAAAGATGTTAGGCCTTATGGCCTCAGCATCCCCAGTGCAGGAGGAAGGTGGTCACGACAGACGCTTCCAACACGGGTTGGGGAGCTCTGTGCGATGGCAAACCAGCTTTCGGCCTTTGGACGAAAGCAGAAGCAGGGATTCACATCAACTGCCTAGAGATGCTGGCAGTGTGTCGAGCCCTTCACTTCTTCTTGCCAAATCTGAAGGGGCACCATGTGCTGGTCTGCTCGGACAGCATGACGGTGGTGTCCTATATAAATCGCCAGGGGGGACTTTCCTCCAAGCGCCTCTTCACTCTAGTGAAGGACCTTCTGGAGTGGGCTCAGCTCAACCTGTGTTCACTGAGGGCAACGCACGTACCAGGCAGACTGAACCAGGGTGCGGATATGCTATCACGAAGCAACGTCCCCTCTGGGGAGTGGACGCTTCATCCACAGACGGTCCAGAAGATCTGGGAGGTCTTTGGCAAGGAGGAGGTCGACCTCTTCGCCTCAGAAGACAACTCTCATTGCCCAATATACTATTCGAAGGACAGGGACGCGTTGGCCCACGATTGGCCCAACCTCCTCCTTTATGCTTTTCCCCCGACATCCTTGATTGCTCAAGTACTCAAGCGAGTCAGGGAACAGAAACACAAGCTTCTTTTGGTGGCCCCTCTCTGGAGAAACCAGCATTGGGTCTCAGAGCTGTGCCAGCTGCTCGTAGCAGCCCCCTGGCCCATTCCCCTGAGACGAGACCTCCTCTCTCAAGCGAACGGGACAATATGGCACCCCCAGCCCAAGCTGTGGGCCCTGCACCTTTGGTGTCTGGCAACGGTCTTGAGGGCACTGAAGGGCCCTCCTTTCGAACCATTATCGAGTTCAGATCTTCGACCCCTGACGTTTAAAGCTGCTCTGTTGCTGGCTTTAGCGTCAGTCAAGCGTATGGGAGATTTGCAGGCACTCTCTGTGAGCCCCTCCTGTCTTGAGTTCGGACCAGGCGACTCTAAGGTCATCCTGAAACCGAGACATGGATATGTACCTAAAGTGCCCTCTACTCCCTTTCGGGCACAGGTGATTACGCTTTCTGCACTCCCTTCCTCAGAGGAGGATCAGGAGTTGAATTTACTCTGTCCGGTCAGGGCATTAAGGACGTACATTGAGCGGTCTGCCTCCTTTAGGCAGTCAAAACAGCTCTTTGTTTGCTTCGGTGGCCGCAATAAAGGACATCTGGTCACGGAGCAAAGACTTTCTAGATGGATAGTCGACGCTATTAGGCTAGCCTACTCCTCTTTGGGTCTGCAATGTCCCATTGGAGTATGTGCCCACTCGACCAGAGGCATGGCCTCCTCTTGGGCGTGGTCTAGCGGTGTATCCATTGCAGAAATTTGTGCGGCGGCCAGCTGGGCCTCGCCGTCCACCTTCACTAGTTTCTACAACCTGGACCTCCCCGCCCTACAGGCGAGTGTCCTTCTGCATAATGGAGCTAGTCCTGTGCATGAGTGAGTTACATGTCGGACTAAGCAATAAGAGTGACTTCAGGCTGCGCCTGCAGGCTGTACTGATTTTGGCTGTACTCTAGGCCCCAAGGGGCGCCTGGGCAGAAATCTATTAGTCGTTCTTCTACCATGGCACGGCGTGTATGGAACGGTTCCCATAGCGTCTAGCGACGCAGTACGAGTGTAGTATCGAAAGGGAACTTACTCGGTTACTGTCGTAACCTCGGTTCCCTGAGATACGGGAACGAGTACTCCGTTACTGGCTGTGCCATGTCGCTGCACGACTTGTCGTCGCTTCAGTCGAAGTAACCTGAGGATCCTATGGCGAAACGGCCGCTTATATAGCCGTACGGCCCCGCCCTTTCTGGCGGGCTTCGGCGGGCTTCGTCACCATAGGCTCGTACAGCACCGCTGCCGAGTCATTGTCGTTTCTCTGCACGATCCAATGTCCGTGCAGTTTCACTGCGTTATTAAAAAAGGCTTCAGTCAAGGAGAAAAAAGGACTTTTTCCCATAGCGTCTAGCGACGCAGTTCTCGTTCCCGTATCTCAGGGAACCAAGATTACGACAGTAACCGAGTACATTATATTTATATTATTATAATTAATACAATCAGTCAAATCGCTGACTTTCTTTCCTGTTTTGCCTTTCAGAAATTCAGAACATTAGCCCCCCATGCGGACCCGTTACCCACTCCAGTGCCTCCTTACTCGGATCTGACGTTCCAGTAAACCACCCTCTTCACAAATTATCAATTTATCTCATCATCCAAGCTGTATACCAAAGAACTCTCAGCTCTTACTGGGCGGCTTGGAATTGTTTCAAAACCTTTCACTGTCAACATATACTTAATTTTCCCGACTTTTCTTCTCACTACCTTTTCTTCTTTCGCAACCTTTCTCCACTACTTTAAACAGATCCAACCTGGTTCTATTAAAGCTCATTTTAGCGGCGTTCATTTTTTCTACAAACATATTTATGGTCATCAGTGCCCGGCCGTCATTAACCCTCAAACCTTCCTCCTCATCAAAGGCACTGAAAAACCGCGCCCTTTAGATTCTCACCTGGCCATCACCTGGGAAATATTAAGCAAATGCTTACTCACCCTTCATTCAGGTTACCACTCAGAAAACACAGCCAGATTACTCAACACTCTATTCATCCTCGCCTTCTTCGGATTCCTTAGATGCTCAGAGTTTACTTGCAACTGCAAATTTGATGCCAAAATCCATCCTGCATTTTCAGACCTCCAAATTCTGGACAGCAACACCATTTGCTTTAATATCAAATGTAGCAAAAACAGTTCAATTAATGCGTGGCCACTCAACGTTCATCTTTAATCTACCCACTCCCCTCCAGGCTGACCAGTCCGTTGTCTTTTTCTTAGCTCACAGAAGCTCTCAGTTTCCTTCTCCCACCGACCCTCTTTTTTTAGATGATAATAATAGTCCAATCTCCAAACACTGGTTTCAAAGACACCTCGAGTCTGTCCTGACCAAATCAGGCATTCCAGCAAACCATTACTCCAGCCATTCTTTTCATATAGGTGCCGCAACTTCAGCTGCTCAAAACGGTCTCCCAGAAATCCAAATCAAAACTTTAGGCCATTGGTCCTCGAATGCCTTCCACTCGTACATCAGATCAAACCTTTTTTAAATTTGGCAAGCACACCAGTCCCTCATCCAATAATCCAGCCACCACGCACCTGTTCTATGTTAGCAAATAAACTCCTCCCTCTCTCCATTCGTGGAAATAGCAGGGATCCCCCCCCCCGCCCTTTAGCTCTCAGCGCGTCATAGCTCAACTTTTCAGAGCAAGGATTTCCCTCTACTCTTCCGCCAGTCACTTAGCCTATACAGCCACTAAATCCTGAGCTGCCACTGACGCAGCACGACCTCTTTTCCTTCAATTCTTAATCGCCTTACTGCTGCAGCAGTAAATTCTTCCTCCTCGATTTAACCTAACATTTCCACTGCTGCTGTAGTGACTTTTTCACCCAACAATCTTCTATTCGCAGCTCACTGCCACAGCAGTGATTTGTCCCGCCACCCTCGGAAGCAAGCTGTAAACCTTTGTCACTGCCGCAGCATAGACAAATCTTTATTAGCTATTCACCTCAGCAATAGTTATTTCGCTCCTTGGTTAAACATTTATTCCTTTTACCTCTGCAGCACTGATTTTTCCATTTCACCCCCACTTTTATCCTTCTTTTAAATTCTTCTTCCTTTTCTCTCTTCTGCCACAGCAGACCTTTTCTCAGCTCCCGCAGGAGCAGTTCACCGTGCTGGATGAAGTTTTTGAGGGCAGGAAGCCTTTCTCCTTTTCTTTCGTATTATTTGCAATCAGTAGCCAGCTTGCTGTCTTTTTGGGGGGTTATTACTCAGAGCTCGAGCCAAGCTTCGGGTTCGAGCCTCCTTCGAGGATAAGAAGTCAAGTTCCTTTACAATTATCTAGCAGGACTGAATGAGCAGGCGAACTCGTGAAATGTAGTTCCAAATGTAGGTTCGGGAGGAGCCTAAACCGTCAGTCCTGTCAATCATCGCTACGAGCGTATTTAAGCAACAGCAAGCATCCCAGCGACAATTCTTCCGGCATCCCACCGCCTCCCCTTCTCCCTTCTCCTCCTTCCCTTTTCCTTTCTCATCTCCTTTCTCCTTTCGTACAACCATAGAGGGGGGTTCTTACTCAGAGCTCGAGCCGAGCTTTGGGTTCGAGCCTCCTTCGAGGACAAGAAGCCAAGTTAGTTTACCATTATCTAGCAGGACTGAATGGGCAGGCGAACTCGTGAAATTAAATTTGGGTAATATTATTACTCGCTACAATCTCAGTGATGCAAGTTACAACAACATATAATAACTCAAAATTGAGTGGTGAATTTACCAACACCGCAAAACAACACCAGAGAAAAAACCTGTGTGTAAAATAGTTTGTCTATTTCCTGTTGCTGGAATTCGATGGTTAAGATGACTGCTGAGATGGTTGGACACACTCCCGTTTTATTAATTTCATCAGAGAAAAGAATAAGAATGCATAATCAGGTGTAATCTATGTGCAACACCAAACTCTCAACAAGGAGAAATAGCACAAATAACTCCTAGAAACACCTGGACTGGTGCCACTAACGCTAAGCTAAGGGAGAGAGAGCTGTGGGGTCGGAGAAGAGAAAGAATGTGGCGGACGAGTGTAGACAAGCAACAAAAATTAAGTTAAACTAAAAATAACAAAATCTGTTTTTATCAAATCATAGTATATATATAAAAAGAATAAATACATGAAATATATTTAACTTAAATAGCCTAATTAACAGATTAACGAAACAAAAGGAAAAGACATATGAGTGACATATGCTGCTGAGTTTGGTTCATGTTAGTGTGGCGCTCTACAAAAGTTCACGGAAAGAAAAACAAGATGACAGAAATAAAAGTAAACACATGCAGTTTTGAATGATCTGTATGACCAAAAATTACTTTTTTTTGTTGTTTGTTTGCACTGTTCAATCGCGCCCGAGCTTAAGGCACGCGCACACATATACAGCCTTGCAAATGTTGCAGCCTGTTCATTATCAGAATAAAATACAGTCAACCAAACATATACACTGATTAATTAAAATAGTGCGTACTGCGTAGTACAATCTGTGCAGTTTACCCTGAGGTCAGGCCAAACACATATTTGCTCATGTGAGGATGTTTTTACGCGCGTTAAGTACAAGCATTCAAATACATGACGAATATGGACACATTTAATTCAGTTCATGTCGAATGAGAGAGGTAGGCTGCGTGAGAACAATGCATTTGCTTTCAGTTTCGCTTTAAACTTATATATTTCATTCTTGTTTTGTTCCAAAAACTAAAATAGTCTATAGGATAGATATTGTGTTTATTGTTTGTACATTATAACATTTTGCTTTATTTACTGGCATTATGAATGTAATAATTTTGTGCTTATCTGTGTTTAACCTGAAATACAAGTAACGTTAATGTAGACTTACCGGTAGCCTATCTAAATATGATTTTTTAATTTTATGCTATATAGACCTACCTCATTACCCTCCACTGGATGTATAATGAGCAGCAATAAACTACATTTCTACGAATTTTATAATGCCTAGTCATAGTTCTGTGGATATTTTTAAGTTCAGAAATGTTTTGAGTCTCCCCTCCCTTGCCTAACAGTGGTTTGGTCCACTGCTTTCTCCCTACTGGTACATAAACGAGTCCGGTGGAAGAGAGAGGAATGTTCTTTAGTAGTTATGTGTAAGTAACTTAGGGTGTCAAGGCTATTCACTTTAAACATCGAGTGAAGTTATTCTTTCTTTTTTAATACAGATGATGCTGGATCATTAACAAATTATTCAAGACAAAAATTATGATACCAGTGTATTTTTCTATGAGCGATTATAAGGTTACCAAGCTTAGTTTGTTTAATACCGTAGCTTCTAACCCACTACAACTAACATGGCGACAAGCCTGTCTGAAAACTGATTAGGCTAATATTGTAGATCTACTGATGTGGGTTTTGCTCAATATGATAAGTGGTAGATCAGTGGGTTTGCTGCAGTTGAATATCTACCTGTAAATAAGTCCCAGATGAAACCTAAAATACTATGTGGAGGATGCAAAATAGTTCAATAATTATAATATGACCACACGGTGAACCTACAAACCGAACTCATATTTATACACGGTCTCCATGCTATGTACCTACACATGCTGTCTACACATATCTATCCTTACAAGTACAATTTTGGCTGTATTACTTGTGTCCCCTTCAAAAATTGTGCTTGAGAAACTTTATGTTTATTGTCGTCCCCCCGACAATGTTGTATATATATATATATATATATACACATTAACATAATGAGGACCTTTCAAAAAGCTTTACATTTTTGCAGAGTACACACCACACACACACACACACACACGTTTGTTTTTGTGAATTGTGGGGACTTTCCATAGACTTCTATAGCTTTTATACTGACTAAATGATATTGTCTATCCCCTAACCCAGGGGTGGCGAACGTCGGTTCTGGATAACCACAGCCCTGCAGAGTTTTGCTTCGACCCTAATCAAATGCACCTGAACAAGCTAATCAAGGTCTGAAGGGTTACTAGAAAGCTACAGGCAGGTGAGTTTTAATTAGGGTTGGAGCTGAACTCTGCAGGGCTGCGGCTCTCCAGGACCGGAGTTCACCACCCCTGCCCTAACCCAACCCTAACTCTAAACCTACCCCTTACAGAAAACATGTTTGCATCGTTACATTTTCAGATAAACACCATTTACTATTGTTAATAATTTTTTAACATTGTTGGGACTGCAGGCCAAATTTGGTCCCCACATTGTAGCAAAAACAAGTACACACACATTATTTATATATTATACGTGTGTGTGTGTGTGTGTGTGGTGTGTATTCTGCAAAAATGTAAAGCTTTTTGAAAGGTCCTCATTAGGTTAATGTTTTTATGTTTACTACTTCAGAATGTGTGTTGTTGTTAATTGTAAACAAAAATGTCATGTTGACTAGTACACTTACTAACATTTACAGATTTTCGGATCTTCCTCTGATGTCATGATTCTGACTTTTCCAAAGTCTTCAACGGGTCTAAAGAGAGCAAAGAGAGGTTGGGTTATTCCTCCGTTCAATCTACCTGAAAACAGCAGAGGTCCTTTCCCACAGAGGCTGGTCCAGGTGAGTGAAAATCATGAAAGGACTGTTCAAAATTGGATGGATGAGGGAGAGATTTGTTTGTCATTGACTTTGTACTGTTATTGCTTTCTGTATTTAGATAAAGTCAGTCTATGCCCTGGAAACTCGAATGGAATACAGAATCACAGGTGAAGGAGCAGATCAAGACCCAAAGGGGCTTTTTATTATTGAAAGATTGTCAGGGACCGTCTTTGTGACTCAGCCACTCGACAGAGAAAAAAAAGCTTCATACAGAGTAAGTTAATTTTTAGTCTTTTCAACATTTAAAATTTAGTTTTAGTAGTTCTTGTATTTCAGCATTAAACTGTCTGATCATTCTTCATTTTTAAAAACTGCTTTTCTTGTCATGTGTTTGTATGAGACTTTTAAACACATTTTAAATTTGTATATCTACTAAAGATTCATTTAGTCAAGGGATGGTCATATTGACTGATTACCAGTTAAATGAAAGTAAACTCTTTAACTTTTTTTTTTTTTTTTTTTTTTTTTTTTGATTTTGTTGCATGGTGAAATGAAAAAATAATGTTATACACATTAACTCACAGGCATGTGTCAACACGTGTAGGGTGCCTACTGACATTTCACTGAGCAAGCACCTGCTTTACCTTGACTTAGTTAGCTGATGTAGTATACGCAACACGATGGCATATGGCAATATTGGATAAAAGGTTATCAAAGAGTGAATGTATTCAAATTCTGAATGGATTGTAGCCTAGAAAGTGCGCAATGGGCACTCTTCCTTATCACTGGAAGGCTTTCATTCATCTTACTGTAGTTCATTGATCTGACAAAGTAAATTAAAAGTAACTGAAGAAGCTTTACACTGCGCAACTAATCTCTTATTTACATGTCTACACGTTGTTTTGTTTTAATAAGAAAATTTGTGAACGTGTAGAACTTAGCAGAATTTAACAGAGCTGTTTCTCCAAAAAACATAGTAAGCCTGCGTTGATCGTAGCTACACTGGTAACAATGGGTCTGCGATCTTAGGCTTATGATGTTTTTAGGCAACGCAGGCCAGAACACTGGCATTTTTGGGTGGTGAGTGGATTCCACTGCGCTCAAATGCTAGCGAAAAATACTGGTATTATTATTATTATTATTATTATTATTATGTTTTTTTTGTTTTTTTTTATTACGAACTGGTGCTGAAGTCTGTGCTTTTGACAACTCTACATCCGAGTATCAGTGTCTTAAAGCTAATAGATATGGACTAAAAGACTTTAAAGAAACTCATTCAGTATTTGCCCCTTACATACCCAAATTTTTTATTTCTTTAGCTTGTAGCTCATGCTGTGGGACTTGATGCGAAAGTAGAAGAAAAACCAATGGAAATTGAGGTCATTGTGACAGACCAAAATGATAATAAGCCCGTGTTTACTCAAAACCCTTTTAATGGACATGTTCATGAAGCTGCTATAAAAGGTAGGTCTATGGTGCAGATTCTCAGTAAAATGGCTTTCAGCTATTTTTTATTTATTTATTTTTTTTTTTTTCCTCCTCTATATGCCTCTGCATCTTTTACCACCTAATTGCTCATTATTCTCACCCTGAAGATTATGAGTTTATGACGGTCACAGCCACTGATGCAGATGACACAAAAGATACAAACAATGGTATAGTCTTCTATGCAATTATCAGCCAAGAGCCACAATATCCAAAACCGAACATGTTTGATATCAACTCTTCAACTGGAACCATTTATGTGCGAGAATTAGGCATGGACAGAGAGGTGAGAAGTGACATTTGATGAATCTCAAAGTAATGATAAAATGATGTCATGTAAACGAGCTAATCAGTTATTTTCCTTTTCAGCAATGGCCCAAATATACTTTGTTAATTGTGGCTACTGACAATGAAGGCGCTGGTTTTCCAACCACTGGCACAGCTGTTATTACTATTACTGACAGCAATGATAACCCACCTCAGTTTGACCAAACCTCGGTAAATTATATTTATATTTTAGATGTTATACTATACCACTTATAGATGTTTGATCTCATTAATACTTACAAGCATACCGTACATTTCCTTGTTTTAGCACATCGTATCTGTCCCAGAGAATAAAGTAGGGGCTGTAGTGGCCACACTTACAGTTACTGATGAAGATGAAGTTGGATCACCTGGCTGGTCAACCAAGTATCGTATTATTAGTGGTGACAAGGATGGATTTTTTAGTGTCAGTACTGGACCCACCAAGCTGGAGGGCATTATCACCACTGTAAAGGTACTGTGTGTTGATCATATATTTGCCTAGGCAATTAGTTGTAATGACAGAACTAGGTAAAAGACACTTTCTCTTCTATTTAGCCCCTGGACTTTGAGAAGACCAAGCAATACGTTCTGTCTGTGATTGTTGAGAACGATGATCCATTTGTCGGTTCTTTGCCCACTTTCACTGCCACAGTCACAGTGAATGTAGAAGATATAAATGAACCTCCCGAGTTCAATCCAAAGATAAAGGTTATTTCCAAACTTAAAGATTCAACAGTTGATAGTGAATTGGTTATTTATACAGCCACTGATGACAGTGATAATGAACCTTATATTGCGCAAACCTTGGTAATGTAAATCACTATGCAGACAAATATTTACACATAGTAATATGTAATAAATAATAAACATTTGTCTAAATATTATTTAACCAAATTCTCTCTTCCACTATAAGTCTACTTTTTTGTTTGTATGTTTTGTTTAGTACACTGTTTCTGTCACTGAGAGATCACCTGCCTGGACTTCAAGAACAACAAGCAATACATTCTGTCTGAAATGATTCATTTATAAATCCTTTGCCCGTTTCTGCTATCAAGATGTAAACAAGGTTAAATCCACAATGTCTCATCACCAGTCTTTCTGAAGAATGTGAATCTGTCAGTATAATTCTTATGATTGTGTAGAATTGATCTGGAAAGACAATGTATGTGTTATTTGAGGGAAGTCTGACTCATGCCAGTAATACAACCACAGTGCTTGCTCATTACTCATAGGCTTCCAGAAAACATGCTCTTAACTTTTGATATATTGGCTTGAGAAAGACAATGTACTGAAATTCTATTTAAACTTACATTTTTTCTTCTACTTCAATAAAATTTCTGACTGTAACTAATCCTAGAGCTTTTAATCTTTAACCCTTAAGGTCTTCAGACTGTTCTGATGTAGTTTGCTACCTTTTGTAACTGATAGGACTTATGGTTTTCTGTCTGTTGAAAAAAATGTCCAGATAAAGTAAACTTAATTTTAGCATTTCTATAGTCATTTAGTGTGTGTGTGTGCGTGTGTGTGTGGTTTGGTAATGGTAATGGTAATGGTAATTGTCAACAGAATGTCAGTAGAATGTACTCACCAAATGTGGAAATCTAGTAAATCACATTAAATAAAGCCATTTGCTAACAAAAACTAACAGGGTAAGTATAAAAATAATATATCCATCTCACAGACTGAGACATTGTGTACAATAGAAAATTGTGCTTCATGATGGTGCTAGAGAAAAGCTAAGTGAATGTTGACAGGCTTTATTGTCTCAATTCCAGGAATATGCTTACAAATTTTTCGCTTAATCCACTCAATACATCTCAAAATACGCATTTCGTGGCCAAAGGTTGACTGTAATATTAAATAGAGCCATCTGTCAGTCTCTACCTACCAAATGGATGTTTCACTTATATTTCAAAACATTTCAAATAACTAAACACTTTTAGTAAGGACTTAATGAAGAAATTACATTGTACAGAATATTCTCTATATTTTCTCACAAACATGATCCCAATGTGAAAATGGAGTGGATCTTCTAAGAAACCCACATTTCATTTTCTTTGGGTTTCTATTAAAATAAATCCATATTTGGTGCAAAATGAGTTTCCATGAGTCATGTTTCTCACTTCTTAACAGCCATCTTTCCTTCAAATGCACCTTAAATATTATCAGACTCACAAACATGGTCCCCATATATAATATTGTGGAGCCCCTTCTTGCCTCAAGCAGGTCTTTGTATAAGACCAAGCAGGGGCGTCGCTAGGGCTAATCATTCGGGGCTCGAGTGTCACGGAGGCTGGACAAGAAGTGTTTGGCCGAGACGAGTCCCCTTGTAGCGTGACGGAAAACTCAAAGGCGGACGTGCACGAGTGAGTAGGTAAATCACGCAGTTGGTCTGAGAACGCTCCGATAAGGAGTAGGGATTTCCACCAAGAAATCCGCGTTCTCACACGCACACAGACAGGCAAATAAGCGCTCCGAAGAGCAGAGAGTTTACTCACGTGAGTTGAAGCGATGGCGGGACCTGACGTGGAGTCGAGCATGAACTCAATGTCTGGTGCAAAACAACACCTGCTTCCTGCTTAAATACCTGCGTGAGGTTACTTCCGGGTCCTCGTGACCTCACGTGATCTGGTACGTGTGACAGTACCCCCCCTCCAGGACCGGCACCTGACGGTCCCGGAGCGGAGGATACCCGACGACGGTAGTCCTGGATGAGAGTAGGGTCCAGGATGAACCGCCCGGGAACCCAAGAACGCTCCTCCGGACCGTAGCCCTCCCAATCAACGAGGTATTGGGTGCCACGGCCACGGGTTCGCGAGTCAAGGATCCGCCGGACGGTGTACGCAGGACCGCCGTCGATGATCCGGACCGGGGGAGGAGCAGTGACCTGGGGAGACAGAGGGGAGAAGAAGACATGTTTGAGTTGAGATTGATGGAATACAGGGTGGATCCGGAGGGAAGCAGGCAGCTGGAGCCGGAAGGTGACAGGGTTTAGACGATGGGTGATCTTGAAGGGGCCGATGTACCGGGGGGTGAGTTTTCTGGAGTCCGTCTTGAGATTGATGTTCCGGGTGGATAGATAAACCCTGTCACCCACATGGAACAATCGTCCCGGAGGGTGTCGGCGGCGGTGCTGCACGACGTAACGTCGGTTGGCCTTTTGAATAGCAGCACGAGCGTGGTTCCAAAGCCGCCGACACCGGCGGACCAACTGTTGGGCAGACGGAACTTCAACCTCCGGCTCCTGATGTTCAAATATGGGAGGTTGAAATCCGTAGCATACCTCGAATGGGCTTAGGCCGGTGGCGGTGGAGGTGTGGAGGTTGTTGGAGAGTTCGGCCCAGACGAGGTAGCTAGCCCAGGAGCGCTGATGTTCACTGGCAAAGCATCGGAGGAAGCGCTCCAGTTGTTGGTTGGCCCGCTCCGTCTGGCCGTTGGTTTGAGGGTGGAACCCTGAAGATAAGCTGGAGGTGGTGCCGACCAGACGGCAGAAGGCCTGCCAGAACTTGGCCGTGAACTGGGGCCCTCTGTCCGAGACGATGTCCTTGGGAAACCCATGCAAGCGGACTACGTGCTCGAGTATAAGCTCCGCGGTGGTCTTGGCAGAGGGGAGTCCGGTGAGAGCCACCAGGTGCACAGCCTTCGAGAAACGATCCACAATGGTCAGGATGGTGTTCTTGCCCTGCGAGTCAGGGAGTCCAGTGACGAAATCGACCGAGATGTGACTCCAGGGGCGTTTGGGGATGGGGAGGGGCTGCAGCTCGCCGGTAGATGGAGAGTTGGCGGTCTTGGAGCGAGCGCAGATGTTACATGCCTGGACGTACTCCTGTACGTCTCTCCTCAACGTCCTCCACCAAAACGCCCTGTCGATAAACGAGATGGTCCTCTGGACCCCCTGATGACCTGCCAAAGCGGAATCGTGCCCCCACTGGAGGACTTCTTTGCGGAGATGGTCGGGCACAAAGAGTCGCCCAGCGGGGGTTTCAGGTGGAGGAGGTTCCAGACTGTGACTCTGGCGGACTCTCTCTTCTAACCCCCACTGGAGGGGAGCCAAGATGATGTGAGGAGGCAGGACAGGCGCGGGTTCCGAGGAGGTGGTGTCTCGTTGATGTTGGCGGGAGATGGCGTCTGCTTTGGCATTCTTCGAGCCGGGCCGGTAGGAGAGATGGAAATTGAAGTGCTCGAAGAATAAAGCCCACCGCGCCTGCCTGGGGTTAAGCTGTTTGGTCTGGCGGATGACGGTGAGGTTCTGGTGGTCGGTCCAGACGGTGAATGGGTCGCTGCCGCCCTGGAGCCAGTGACGCCACTCTTCCAGAGCCCACTTGATGGCCAACAGTTCACGGTCCCCTACCCCGTAACGCTGCTGTGTGGGATTGAATTTCCTCGAGAAAAAACTACAGGGGTGTAGTTTCTCGTCTGGACCGCGTTGTGAAAGGACCGCCCCTACGCCCACATCGGAAGCGTCCACTTCAACAACGAAAGGTTTAGTCGGGTTGGGATGGATGAGAACCGGAGCAGTGGTGAACAGAAGACACAGTTTCCTGAAGGCTTGGATGGCTTCAGGTGTGAGTTGAAATTCTCCGCGTGATGGTTTGGTGAGAGCAGTCAGAGGTGCTGCAGTTGCGCTGAAGCCCTGGATAAATCGCCGGTAGAAGTTAGCGAACCCCAGAAAACGTTGCAGCTGTTTGAGCGACGTGGGTAGGGGCCACGAGCGCACAGCCTCCAGCTTCTGGGGATCCATGGCCACACCCTGAGAAGATATTACGAAGCCAAGGAATGTGGTGGTGTGCTGGTGAAAGGCACATTTCTCCAACTTGCAGTACAACTGATGGGCCAGCAACCTCCGGAGTACTGCTCGGACATGCTGGGTGTGTTCCTCGAGCGTCTTGGAGTATACGAGGATGTCATCCAAATAAGCATAGCACCACCTACCCAGCATGTCCCGGAGAACGTCATTGATGAATTGTTGAAATACAGATGGACTGTTGCATAGACCAAACGGCATAACCAGAGTCTCGTAGTGACCAGTGGGGGTTATGAAGGCCGTCTTCCACTCATCACCCTCCCTGATGCGGACCAAGTTGTAAGCGCTCCGTAGGTCCAGTTTAGTGAAGAAACGGGCACCAGAGAGGGCGTCCAGGGCGGTGTTGGTGAGAGGGAGTGGATGACGATTCTTGATGGTAAGCTGGTTGAGTCCCCGATAGTCAACACATGGGCGGAGACCCCCGTCCTTCTTCTTCACGAAGACGAAGACCGCGGCCGCCGGGGAGCTGGAAGGACGGATAGTGCCGGCCCGAAGTCCTTCAGCCACGTACTCCTCCATCGCCTGATGTTCGGTGGCCGACAGGGAGTACAGATGGCCGCGGGGTGGTACCGCGCCCGGCACGAGATCAATAGCCAGATCGTAAGGTCGATGAGGTGGTAGAAGGGCGGCACGTCTCTTGCTAAAGACCTCGGCCAGATCGCGGTACAGGACGGGGATACTCTCCAGGTTGACATCGGGGACCTCGGACTCCCCTGAACACGTCCCAGCCTTCGCCTGGAGACAGAACTCCTGACAGGTCGCCCCCCAGTGGACAATACGGTTGGTGGTCCAGGAGATAAATGGGTCGTGTGTGACAAGCCACGGGTGTCCCAGGATGATAGGAGGTGAAGTGATCTTGGTGACGTGGAAATGGATCTTCTCAAAGTGATTGTCAATTTGAAGGTGGACTTCTTTGGTGCGTTGAGTGACGGGGCTGAAATCGAGGGGGCGACCGTCGATGGCTGTGATTTTTAAAGGCTGGGATAACACCTCAGTTTCAATCCCCAATTGGGCAGCATAAGCCTGATCGATAAAATTCCCAGCCGCACCTGAATCAACAAATGCGGTGGTCACGATCCGTTGGTGGCCCATGAGGATTAATACCTGAAGGAGCAGCCGGGAAACAGCGGGATAGGATTTGAAGGTAGCGGAACCAGATGAAGACCTCCCCCTCTTCACCTGGTCTGGCCGTTTCCCGGACGCAAAGGGCAGATTGCACGGTGGTGATCTGGGGAGGCGCAATAGGCACATAGACCTTCGCGGTAGCGTCTAGCCCTTTCCGCTGCCGTCAGGGAGGTGCGCCCTATCTGCATGGGTTCCCCGGCTCCTGATGAGTGGGCCTCTGGAGCGGCCGGTGGAGGTGGAGATGGCGCAGCGACAGCGTGAGTGAAGGGTTGATCCAGATGGCGGTGACGGAGGGTGGAGCCTGTGGAGAAATGAGAGAGACGTTTAGTTGTGTGACCCATACGTTGATCCACCCGGAGGGCGAGCTGGATCATGCCCTCCAGGGTGGCCGGCAGCTCACGCACAGCCAGTTCGTCTTTAAGACGGGTGGACAGTCCTTCATAAAAGGCTGTGCGGAGCGCCGCGTCACTCCATTGTGTTTGTGCAGCGAGAGTACGGAAGTCCGTGGTGTATTGACTGACGCTGCGCTCGCCCTGCCTCAGATGGTATAGACGGGAGTCCACCTCCACTTCGCTCTCAGGGTGTTGGAAGGCGGCCCTGAGCTGGGTGGTGAACTCGGGATATGAGTAGGCGGCGATCCCGTCAGCTTTCAGGACCGCCGCAGCCCACTCGGCTGCCTGGCCGGTGAGAAGGGAGATGAGGAGAGCGATCCTGCTGTGGTCGGATGGATAACGTGCTGGCTGGAGCTCAAACAAAAGTGACAGGTTGGTTAGAAATACATCACACCGCCCTCCGGATCCATCCCATTTATCCGGAAGTGCGATCTTGGGTTGAAGGGTGGGACGGACCGGTTCTGCGGGGGCAATCTGTGCAGCAGCCAGGTCATCATAGTCCGATTGCAGGGCGGTGAGGTCGGACTGGAGAACCCCGCACTCCGTCCGAAGACTCGCGGTTTCGGTACGAAGCGCGTTGACCTCCGCCCGGAGCCCCACCAACTCCTGCCTCAGACTCATGATTTCCCCCGACTGCTGCTGGATCACACCCCACAGGTGTTCCAGATCCGCCGGGACCATTTCGGGACCAGACATTCTGTCACGGAGGCTGGACAAGAAGTGTTTGGCCGAGACGAGTCCCCTTGTAGCGTGACGGAAAACTCAAACGCGGACGTGCACGAGTGAGTAGGTAAATCACGCAGTTGGTCTGAGAACGCTCCGATAAGGAGTAGGGATTTCCACCAAGAAATCCGCGTTCTCACACGCACACAGACAGGCAAATAAGCGCTCCGAAGAGCAGAGAGTTTACTCACGTGAGTTGAAGCGATGGCGGGACCTGACGTGGAGTCGAGCATGAACTCAATGTCTGGTGCAAAACAACACCTGCTTCCTGCTTAAATACCTGCGTGAGGTTACTTCCGGGTCCTCGTGACCTCACGTGATCTGGTACGTGTGACATCGAGCCCCTAAAGTTTTTACTCCAGCCCCGAATGTTTTCTTTTTTTTCTTTTTTTTTTTTTTTTTGGTCATTAAACTTAAATCAAGTCGCGATATGGACTAGTATCTGTAAATATTATGCCGCAAAAGAATATTTAAATATGAATCCTGTATGTTCTGCGTGTCTCTTTATGAATGAACGGCGCGGATGCGCGGTTTCGTTTTCTACACATGTAATACTCACGCGCAGTGATTTCAGCGTCTGCCGTTTCACTAAATGAGGGCATAAATACATTAGTCACTTCATGGGCGTTTCACTGTTTCATTTGAGTAAAACAAGCATCAAATATATACACAGAAATGTAAAGGTATTCACGGCAAATCGGCAACCCGTCAAAATAAAAGTTCGGTTTAACTTTATTCATCATTCAGTATAATGTACATGCCTCCTACTCCTCCTCCTCCTACTACTACTATTTATTAATAAAAATGTATACATTTTTTTACACAATATTTCTTCCATGTTTTACATTTTATAGTAAATTCCCTTTGTTTGCCAAAAATAAAATATAATTTTCATTAAAAGATCAATTAAATCAATATTTTATACCTTCATCTGATAACCAGAAAAATACACAACACAGAATTCCATAAGGCTATTGTAAAAATAAATAAAAGCTATTTTTATGCATTCAAATAAACAGACATGCTAAAACATATTTGGTAACAATAAAACGTAAAGTGAGAAAAAATAAAACATTCCATAGGGTCCCAAACATGTACATCATGTACAACTTTTGATAAATTGACGGCAAATTGTATAGGATTCATGGTTTTAATTAATTACACATGATTAATTACATTTTGATTAATAAAATTAAATTTATCCATTAAAAAGAAGACCAGAAGAATGAAAACACAAAACAGAATTTGAAAAAAATAAAGTAAAACGGAATTTGGGAAAAAAATAGGGCCCTATTTTTGCATGCAATTATATATTTGTTACAGTTATAAATACATTTTCAAATGTATTATTTTATTTGTCTAACATATTTTTGTAATGTTTTAATTTTGTTATAATACTTTGATATATTTGCTATTTGAAGTGATTACTATTTACTATTGTTAATAGCGTGACAAGGTCTTTAACCCCCGGTTTAATGCCTCCGGACCCACCTAGAAGGATCCAGTTTCAACCACTTGTGTCTAACAAAATCTTATGTGAGCATGATGTGAGCTCCCACCCACTACCACTAGCCCCTGATGTTTTGGCACCAGCCCCGGATGTTTTAAAATCCTAGAAAAGCCCCTGAGCCAGGTTGGTATGATTATATTGAAGAGCTCCATGCTGAGGCTAGACGGGCCTTCACAACTTAGGTTGAGTAAGGCAGACATAAATATGGTCCCTTATTTGAAAATAAGAAACGGGCAAATGCTAATTTTAAATATGCCTTACCTACGGTGTACATTTTAGGACATCCTCAGACATCAGTCATAAAATGAAAAGGCGTCATGCCTCAGACTAAAAGGCTTCAGTCACTGGACAAAACGGCTTCATGCCTCAGACTAAAAGGCTTCAGGTCTCAGGAAAAACGACATCAGGTGTCAGGTTTCGTACAATTAGGCATCAGACGAAACGGACTCAGATTAAAAGGCATCAGACGAAACGGACTCAGATTGAAAGGCATCACACGAAAAGACGTCGGGCGAACGTGTGACGTCAGCAGTCACGCCCATCCGCGATATATCGCCTACGCCTATATATATATATATATATATATATATATATATATATATTAGGCGTGGTTTCCACGCCCATATCACATATGTCACCTTGATTTCCCCATCCCGTTCATACTTCCCCGGAAGTATGTTAAAGCAATTTATGACATTTTCGGGATCTAAATAAAATAATGTTGTCCTTCCTTTTATTAATACAAGTTGCATTAGTTTCATTAGGCTAACTGTTAATAAATACCTTTAAACCTTACCTTGTTCATTCATGTAATGAGATAAATTCACATTAATTATGATTGATTTTGACCTACCCAAGGCAAATTTTAAATGTATCAAATTTAAAAGGATAGGAATTATATTTTGGTGTATTGTAAAATATTGTAAAATTATTGTAAAAGTTGGTATTGTATACTTGTCATTTAGTTTTCTAAAGATGTGATCCACTTATCACAAAGTGTTAACACAAAGTGCAAACACAAAGTGTTTGAATGACAGAATCAACAGTTCTCCATATGCAGTAAGCTACACATACACATGCTGAATGCACTGATAGATTATATAACATGACATTGACCTTTAGGTCTTGTTCATCACTACTTAATATGATATTTGCGCAGGTCCTCCACATACTTAAAGATGAATAAAAACAAAACATCCATTGCTTCTTGGGTTATTTCATATTTATTATTTTACAAAAATAATTCAGTAAAAAAATAGACAAAAATATACACTATCAGTCAAAAGTTTTTATTTTTATGATTTTTAGTTTTTTAGTTATTTTTTATTATTATTATTTTTTTTTAAAGAATTCTCTTCTGCTCATCAAGCCTGAATTTATTTTATCCAAATAACAGCAAAAGCAGTAATATTGTGATTTTTTTTTTTTTTTTTTTGATATTGAAAATAACTGCTTTCAATTTAAATATTTTTATTTTTTTAATTAAATATTTATTGTCACATGATCCTTCAGAAATTTGTCTAATATGCTGATTTGCTGCTCAAGAAACATTTCTGAATATTATTATAATTATCATCATCAATATTTAAAGCAGCTGATTGCATTTTTTTTCAGGATTCTTTGATGAATAGAAAGATACGAAGATCAGTATTTATCTGAAATAAAATGTTTTTGTAACAGTATACACTATACCATTCAAAAGCTTGGAGTCCTTATTTAGCAAGGATGCTTTAAAATAATCAAAAGTGATGATAAAGACATTTATAATGGCACAAAAGATTTCTATTTCAGATGAATGAATTCAAATGCTGTACTTCTGAACTTCATCAAAGAAACATGAAAAATGTTTATTTGCTGTTTTCAACACAATAATAATACAAATGTTTTTTGAACAGCAAATCAGGATATTAGGATGATTTCTGAATGATAATGTGACTGGAGTAATGATGTTAAAAATTCAGCTTTGAAATCACAGGAATAAATAGCATTTTAATAGAAATAAAGAAAACCGTTTCAAAAAAACAAAATAATAGTAAAAAATATTGTAACACTTGACTGTTTTTGCTGTACTCTGGATAAAATAAATAAATGCAGGCTTGGTGAACAGAAGAGGATTCTTAAAAAAAAAAAAAAAAACATTAAAAATCCTTCTGTTCTAAAACTTTTGACTGGTACTGTTTGACAAAAGTTATGTTCCAACTCTCATAAAGTGTGAGCAGTTGAATCATCAAATAAACAGTTCTTGATATGCAGTACACATACAGTATCTCGAAAGTGACGACACCCCTCACATTTCATCAATCATTTTAGTATATATTCTCAAGGGGCAATACTATAGAAATTAAACTTGGATATATTTTAAAGTAGTCAATGTGCACCTTGTATAGCAGTGTATATTTACTGTCCCCTAAAAATAACTCGACATACAGCCATTATTGTAAAACAGCTGGCAACAAAAGTGAGTACACCTATGTCATTTAACCATGCAAAGCCACATGTCCTATTCATCATGTTCATGTTTTTGTCTGCTTGACAGGACCATACAAAGTTGTGTATCTTGTATCAGAGCAGTTAAAATTTGGTGCTTTGTGTACAACTCTCTCATACTGACCACTGGATGTTCAACAAGGCACCTCATGGCAAAGAACTCTCTGAAGATTTGAGAATTAGAATTGTTGCTCTCCACAAAGATGGCCTAGGCTATAAGAGGTTCAGTAACAACCTGAAACTGAGTTACAGTACTGTGGCCAGGGTCATACAGAGGTTTTCTAAGACGGGTTCCATTCAGGATAGGCCTCGCAAGGGTCGATCAACGAAGTTGAGTGGTCGTTCTGTGTGTCAGGTGCAGAACCTGGCTTCAAAAAACAGATGCATGAGTGCTGCCAGTATTGCTTTAGAGGTTGCAGAAGTAGAAGGTCAGCTTGTCAGTGCTCAGACCATACGCTGCACGCTGAAACAAGTCGGTTTGCAATGGCGTCATCTGAGAAGAAAGCCTCATCTGAAGCTGGCTTACAAGAAAGCCCGCGAACAGTTTGCTGAAGACAGCCTGTCCAAGAGCATGAATTACTGGAACCATGTCCTATGGTCTGATGAGACTAAGATAAACTTGTTTGGCTCAGATGGTGTCCAGCATGTGTGGTGATGCCCTGGTGAGGAGTACCAAGAAAATTGTGTCTCTCCTACAGTCAAGCATGGTGGTGGTAGCATCATGGTCTGGGGCTGCATGAGTGCTGCTGGTACTGGGGAGCTGTGGTTCATTGAGGGAAAAAGAGAATTCCATTATATACTGTACATTTCTGAAGGAGAACATGATGCCTTCCCTTCAGAAACTGGGCCGAACGGCAGTTTTCCAACATGTTTTCAAACACACCACCAAGATGACAATTGCCTTGCTGAGGAAGGTGCAGGTGAAGGTGATCTGACCTGAACCCTATTGAGCACCTATGGGGCATCCTCAAGCGGAAAGTGGAGAAGCACCATGTGTCTAACATCCAGCAGCTCCATGATGTCATTATAGAGGATTTGAAGAGGATCCCAGCAACAACCTGTGCAGCTCTGGTGAATTCCATGCACAGAATGATTGAGGCAGATAGATAACAATGGTGCTAACACAAAATATTGACACTTTGGACACAGTTTTGACAAGTTCACTTAGAGTGTACTCACTTTTGTTGCCAGCTGTTTTACAGTAATGGCTGTATGTCGAGTTATTTTTAGGGGACAATAAATATACACTACTATACAAGCTGCACATTGACTACTCTAAAATATATCCAAGTTTCATTTCGATAGTAGTGTCTCTTGAGAAGATATACTAAAATTATTGCTGAAATGTGAGGGGTGTACTTACTTTTGTGAGATACTGTACATACATACACAGGCTACACAGAGAGATTCCTTGCTCTGATAGATTATTCACAGAAAATGGCATGGACCTTTAGGCCTTGTTCGTGAAGACCATTTGTAATGAAAGTGTCCAGTTCCTCCAGATACTCAATGATTATTAAAAAAACATCTCTTGGTTCATCCGATTCTCCCCCGAGGTAGTCTTTGATGGCATTCTGTTGATTTTTACTGTCCATCTGGAGAAAGGCAGGCCATTTCACCGCCCCACAGAATAACTCACGGTGACTCTGTGTCCAGCAATGTCCCTTGCATGTAGTCCTCCAAGTAAATAGTAATGAGTCATTTTCTTTACTGGTGAAACTGCAGCAGGCCCCTCATCCCTGGAGAACTGCCCTGCATCAGGCTTGGATTGAAAATCTGTAGAATGATGAAAAACATTGACAAACATTATGTGATCTTTCCATTAATACAAAAGAATACAAAGATAATTTGTGACAAATACACAGTTATCCAGCAAGATGTAGTTAAATGATGCGGTTGCTCAACCAAGCTACTGTGCATGGGTACTATGATCAGTGTACACTGCCCTCCAAAAGTTTGGAAACACCCCTGGTAAAGTCTGGTTTTGGACGATATCAGCATAAATCCTTATCATTTTTGGTGCAAATACATTAAAGTAATTTGACATTATCATTGAAGACCAGTAATAATAATTTTCATTTTGATTACATAATAATGTCAATATATACATGTCAAAGTCAGACATGCCCGTTTGCCAGCTGTGATGCCTGGTCACTGGTTTAAGCTTGGCCCAGGTTTTTAAAAGATTTTTGGGTCAGCACACCTTAATTGATTGCCATTTAGCTTTAGAATACAATGAATTTAGGCCCAGATTATACAGAGCTGTAATAGCTGCTAATGGTGGATATTTTGATGCATCGAAAATGTAATGTTTTCGTAGTTTGTGTTGTCCCTTATCAGTGCAAAATTGTCACAAATTAAAAAGGATTGTATTGTCGAAAACCCCACTTTTCTAGGGCATTTCCAAACTTTTGGTGGGCAGTGTATATCATTAAAGATGTCATAATGTATGTATTTAAGTGTTTTGTGTGTCTGAATGGTTGGGATGAGTGTTATGTGTGTATGTGCAAAAACTGCACACTGATTCAGCATTCATTTTACTGAATCATCTGATACATGTATGTATTTGTATACACACACACACACACACACACACATATATTGCTAAAACATGCCTTTGTAGTTGAAAACATATAAGTTACTAAGTGTACTGAACTGTTATGCACACAAACGACGCACACATCGTTAAAGTTTTTTTTTTTTACTTACCGACACAGCAAACAACTACTTCTTTTTAGCGGTTTGCAAACAACAGCACTATCTTCTTATCGATGCTTCTTCCTGTTTCAAAATGAATGAAAATGTGACATATTTGGACACAGGTGTGGCTTTTGACATCACATTCCTCGTAGCTTCGTCTGATGCCTTTTAATCTGAGTCCGTTTTGTCTGATGCCTTTTAATCTGAGTCCGTTTCATCTGATGCCTAATTGTACGAGACCTGACACCCGACACCTGACGTCGTTTTAACTGAGACCTGAAGCCTTTCACTCTGAGGCCGATGCCGTTCTGTCTATTGACTGAAGCCTTTTAGTCTGAGGCATGACACCTTTTCATTTTATGACTGATGTCTGAGGATGTCCTAAAATGTACACCGTATGTGACTGTTCCTCTCAAGAAGTCTATGTTAAAAGACAACAAGGCATGTGGTATGAATAAGATAACAGCTGCAGTTTGCAAGGGGGAAACTCTGTCCTCTGCTTGCTATTTGTTTTACTGGGTTTTAAGTACATGGTATTTTACCCGATTCTATCTTGTCTGTTATGTTGGTGCCTATTATTAAAGATAAAGCTGGTAAAATAAATAGTTATCGACCAACTATCGACCAATAGCTTTGGCCAGCATTCTATCTAAAGTCCTTGAGAGAACTTTACTAAATAAGTTGGAGATGTTTGTCCTGACTTGTGATAACCAGTTTGGTTTTAAACCTAAACATGGCAAAGATATGTGTATTTTTGCTTTAAAGGACATTTTAGATTTGTATAACAGGCAAAATTCCACAATGCGTGTTTTATTGATGCTTCTAAAGCCTTTGATTGTGTAAATCATGAAAAACTATTTGGCAAGTTAAGCAATAGAGGAGTTCATAAATTTTTAACAAGAATTCTGTTTTTTTTGGTATGCTTATCAGTCAATGCATGTGAAATGGGGTAATTCTGTGTCTGCTCCATTCAATTTATGTAATGGAGTTGGACAGGGAAGTATTTTGTCTCCCTTTCTCTTTAATGTTTATATGGATGATTTATCGAAGCTGCTAAACGGCTGTGAAACAGGGTGTATTGTTGGTAACACTATCATCAACCACTTGATGTATGCAGATGATTTGGTGGTTTTTTGTCCATATAGTGTGGGCCTTCAGCAGTTATTGAGGGTCTGCACTCAATATGGATTAAATTTCAATATTAAATTTAATGCAAAGAATATTATGATAATTAGGAGTAGGGAGGACCGGTCTGGTGCTGTCCTTAATGTATGTAAGGAGGTTAAATACTTGGGGCATTGTATAACTGATGACTTGTCTGATAGGGACATTTACAGACAGTGTCGTATGATGTACGCTCAAGTTAACATGCTAATGCGCAAATTTAGTATGTGCTCAGAAACTGTTAAGATTGCACTTTTTAGAGCATTTTGTACCCCTATGTATCCTGCCCATTTGTGGCAGTGTTATAGAAAGAGTAGCATGCAGAAGCATATAATGATGGATTGAGGTTGTTGCTTAAGGTTCCACGATGGAGCAGTGCAAGCCACATATTTGTTTGTGCAGGTGTGCCAACTTGCTCTGCTGTGTTGTGTAATTTGATGTAGAGGTGTATGTGTAGGTTATCAGACTCTGCAAACAGTATAATTTTAACACTAACGAACCCAGCACTTAGTTCTGTTAGATTTTTCTCCAGTTTGTTTTATTTTAATTAGTTGTTTTATTGTTGTTTATCTTGTCTACTGTATTGTCTGTGTTATTGGACCATGTGTGTCCTTAATAAAGTTTTGATGATGATGATAATGGTTGATGAATGGTTTAGTACTCTTGACCAATAAGTGGTGCTGTTACCAAATGGATGTGGTGTGGTCAGTGAGAGGTGGCAATTACACATAAAACATTCGTCAATATGTCAATATGTCAAAGCTTTGCAGAGATAACAGACATACACCCTCAGATGCAGTTTGGCATCTTTCCAGCAAATTTTTTGATGCATTAAATGAAAAACATTTCCTACTGTACATCAACATGTAATCCATAACTTTTTGTCAGCATGGTCCTGAAGATGATCCGAGTCAAATTTAGTGAAAATCTGAGTAACGGTCTAGGAGGAGTTTGAAAAAATAGGTTTTCAACATAAATCAAATGGCGGACAGAAAGTTCATTCCAGTTATGGTATAATGGGTATCAATGTTCTTGGTATGATCCAAGGAATATCTCAAGGCCAGTTATTTCATTAAAGTAGGCTAATTTAAACAAAAGTTATTAGCATTTTTCAAAAGGTATTGATAAGTTTTGACCACAAGGTGTCACTGCCTTTTTGAGGCACTATTTGAGTACTGTCAGGGCATGGTGCCGCGGACACATACCGAATTTCGTAAAGATACAACAAATTTTCACAAAATTCAAAATGGCCAACACCCAAAATAGCTGACATGAAAAAACTGGGTATGGTTTGACTCAGCATGATGCACCAAATCTAGAGAGACCTAAAGAAAGCTTTGTGATTTTTGGTGAAAACATTGAGAAATTATAAGCAAAAATATAATTTTTTTCATATCTTCTGACCAGTAGGTGGCACTGCGCCGGTCATGCTTGTTATGACACACACCAAGTTTGGCCTCAATATGCCAAACGGTTGCAGAGATATAACCTCACATCCATTTTTGCATGCTTTTCCTCAGATTCGTTTGTGTGTTATTCGAAAACGGTTTGACTAATCAACTTGAATTCTATAACTTTTTACCAGCATGTTCTGATGATGATCTGAGACAATTTTGGTGAAAATCAGACGTACCATCTAGGACGAGTTTGGAAAAGCAGGTATTTCGAACAAATAAAAAAAAAAAAAAAAACTAAACCTTACAATTTTTAAATTTTGGCATTCATGCGACTCGGCATCAGCCAAAGAATCAGAGGGGGAAAAAATGCTTCTGTGCTTCACAGTTCAAAAGTTATTAGCATAAATATGAGTAAAACTTTGTACAAGTGATGGCGCTAGAGAGTTTGAGACTCTAAACAAAAACGAGCATTTAATGACGTAGATGTCAGAGTATTTCACGTTGGGTCATTCAGTTGGATAATTTCTCCAACAAAAGGAAGGTAAGGAAAAGAAGCACTAACACAGACAATAAAATTTAGCTTGTCAATATATCTCCTCTTCTCAGGTTCACATATTGGTGAAATAATCCTATAACATGGTTAAAAATAATAAATGCTTCTCGTCACCGATTGCATTTCCCTGCAGTGGACGTAGTTCTCAGAGTAATATGACATGTTGCACTTTACTTTTGTGTCCTTAAATGCTCGTTTTTGGAGTCAACAGCTTATAAAAACCTATTTTTCTGGGTTCTTTAGCTTGTTTACAGTACACCTTATCACATAGCAGCCTTTAGACATTGTTCTGTTTTTTGTTATCCTGCAATACAAAGTCAATGGAGAGTGTTGGATTGTCTCCCAAATCTAATAACCCGAATCGAACTGTAAAAACAGACTTTTATTCGCGAACTTACTCTTGTTAAAGGAGAAGTATACTTCCAAAACAAAGATTCACATATAATGTACTCACCCCCTTGTCATCCAAGATGTTCTCTCTCTCTATTTCTTTACGACTGAAGAAAGAAAGACATGAACATCTTGGATGACAAGGGGGTGAGTACATTATATGTGAATCTTTGTTTTGGAAGTGGACTTCTCCTTTAAGTATGGCCGCTGTTGTCACCAGAAAAACTTTTACCCTGCAGGCGCCATTCCGGAAGCCAGAAACACGGAAGTGAGAAAAAGGCTCATGTTCAACTGCCAAGCGCATTCACAACAGTCGGCGCGTGATGCATCAACGTGCTCTGGCATATACAAGAGCAAGCAACCATATCTTCAGTTGATCAGGCTCAAAAGTTGGGACTCAATAGTGTTGTGAAAAGTCAACACACCCGGTTGAATTCGCAAACGGGATCTTTTAGTTTTTAATCAGTTGCAACAATCAGGATAAGCACAAGAAATTAAATTTTGAGTAGCCATTGTACTCACAATCTCTACACTGTGTAAACAATAAGTGACGTAAACGCGCGATAGATCGCTTCCGTGCATGCGTCTACTATGCCAGAGCACGTTGACACATCACAAACCAGCTGTTGTGAATGCATTTAGAATAGTTGGACATTGTGGTAGATCAGAGGTAAAAAAGTTATATAAATACTGTTCAATTTCTTGCACAGACCAATTGTGTCATGTCTTAACACCTCAGTGTATCATCACGAGCAGCAGGGTTTATTCGATTTTGTTTTACTGAAGAAGCAAAGTCACCTACATCTTGAATGCCCTGGATAAACATCAAATTTTCAATTGTGGGTGAACTATCCCTTTAAACCTGAATACACACACACTCATGGCGACTTGTGTCACAAGTCAAAATTAGCTATATAGACAGTCTCTAGCGGCCAGTCGATGAATTGCAGTTTAAGTCACTTCCATGTTGGCTTCAAGAGGGAGACCAGGAGGTTGCTGCTTGGTAAAAACACAAGTTTTGCCTAAATAATAAATGCTTTTTACTCCAGCTGATATTTCTCATGGTAGGTTATTTTTAAGTCTGTACAGACACATATTTTTAAAGACTTAAAAAAAAATGCACCATACTGGCCCAGAGGGAAATAACTTATATATTTGCAGAGTTGTATAAACCTTGTAATTTTTACAATAGACCATTTGTGACTTCTAGTAATCTGACAGCAGATCATTTTTTATATAAACATGTCAGCATATTTTCAATAATGTTTGTAAAATGTACACAAAATCACTAAGTATTCTTTTCACTGCAGATAATGTTAAATCTACTGTAACCACCTCACAAAACAGTATTACTGTCAAACTTTTAATTTAACTTTACAATCAAATTAATACATTTATATAATTTCTTAATTCTATAATTTTCTAAATTCAACTGATCTTAATGACTAATGAATTAATTTGATACATTACAGATTTATATAGATATAGAATATAAGATAGATAAAGAATATAGAATATAGATAAAGATTCTATAGAACTAGTTTGCAGTTTCTGAAACAGATGACCAAGTATAATAAATTTTTGATATAGTATAAGCAATTTAGCCCTAAAGATAACCACACTGTTCACATATGGCAGATAACTGTTGAATAAAAAATACATTTTACATTGCAATATTACGGTGGCCGAGAAGTGCAAAACAAATCACAATTCTGAAAACAAAATAACAAATTACAAAAGCGAACGCAAATCTAAAAAACAAAATAACAATTCGGAAAAAAAAAAACAATAGCAATTCCGGTTTGTAAACCGGAAGAGGTAGGTACACTACCTCAAGGCAAAAGACCTTAACTTTGATTTTGGTCAAAAATTAGTCATCTTTTATCATGTTTATAAGTATCTTGAGTCAATTTAGTTGTTTTTCCGAGAAAATAATGAATTGTCTTAACCGTAACTTCAAAAAACCCTGGAGAAACCAAGGCAGAGCACCTTATAACACCAGTTGCCGCTCTTTGACTTCGTTTGGAATGCTCAAATTGAGTTAGGGCGTTCTGCCACACGTCAGTATAAAGTTACGGTGCTGACTCTGAGTTATACAGTGTTTTGCCTTTGTTTTACTGTCCGTGAAGTCTGCCGCATTTTAAATACGGTGTAACTTGTTTACTTTCATCTGATCTGTCACTGAAGCATTAGACAAATGAATTGGATAGACAGCAATCGGCCAGACAGCTACATATAATAACGCACTGTACAGAGATATTTTGGCAACAATATGTAAATGTGAATAATGTTTTTTTTTTTTTTTTTTTTTTTACTTTTTATAATGCAGATTATTCAGCAAGCTGTCACTGCTAGTTAGATGCATGTGGAATCATGTAGCATGATCAATTATAAAATGCAGGCTACAAAGAGTTTGCAATTAAATCCATATCCTACCTTTTCTTGTAACTTGATAAAATCAATCCACAAGCATTCCGGCCATTCCTGCTTGCTGGTATTCACATCAATCCAGAAGTCGGTCTTTTAAGTTAGTCAATATAAAAACTATTCTGCTATGTCTAGCGTTCTCTTACGTTACTGAGCATAGCAAACTGTGGTACGAGTACCAGTAGTGGTACTCAGGCTCCCTCTAGTGGTACACAGGGGAAGTTACCGCATTTTGCCTTGATGTGACTTCTCACTTTTTGCAGACACTGCAAAGGCAGAGTACCCTAACTTCGAAATAGGGGTAAAAATCAAGTTTGAGCTCACAATTTTTTAATGTAGATAATTTTAATTGCTAAAACATCTAACTGCCAAATTTCCAGTGTCCTACCTATAATTAATTTGGCTGGACAAATAAAAAACTTTAAAGTCATTTTTCTCATTTTCACACTCTAGCGAGTTAAGGTCTTTTGCCTTTGTAGGGCAGTATAGTTTGAGACAGCACCATTGGTTTGAGAATAGATTACTGCTGACTAGACGAGACATCTGTCAATCAAGGTATACAGAAAGAACAGCAGAGTCATGATAGTTGGAGATGGTCTTATGCTGCCTTCACGCCATGTCATAATTACCGTAATTCCGAGATGACAACATGTGACATTTTACTCATATGCTGCGTTCACGCCATATCGTAATTACCGTGATTTTGAGATGACAACATGTGACATTTTACTCATATGCTGCGTTCACGCCATATCGTAATTACCGTAATTTAGAGATGACAACATGTGACATTTTTACTCGGAGCTGTTCACGTCCTCAGACTCAGAATTATGGTTTTCTATGGCAACACTGCCAATGCCTAAGCAGAGCGTATGTTGGTCAGGTGGTACAGCGGTCATGTGGTACAAGTCGTAGCTCTCAGAAGACTCCAAGCTCACAAGTTGTAATTATGAGTTATACGATGACGTGAGTGCTTTTTACAAGTTGGAATCTCATAATTACAGGAATTCCGATATGGTGTGAACACACCTATACCCAGCAAACATGCCCGTTTGGGCCCTGCGTGAGCCCCAATACCAGCGTGAAATGCAGGGCACGTGTGGGCCCCACACTATGGGGCCCGTGTTGGGCCCGAGTGGGACAGCCCAAAAGTGTGGGTTAAGTGTGGGCTGGCCCACACAAAGCAGAGTGGGCCCATAACAATTCCCACAGTATATCCACTCTGTGGGCACAGTGGGGGAGGTGTGGGCATGCTGCGGGCTGGGTGTGCACAGTGGGGAAAGTGTGGGTATGCTGTGGTCTGGGTGTGGGCACAGTGGGGAAAGTGTGGGTATGCTGTGGGCTGGGTGTGGGCACAGTGGGGGAAGAGTGGGCATGCTTTGGGCTGGGTAGGGGCACCTGTGAATGGCCACTGTGGCCTTAACAAATAACAAAATTAGTTCGCTTTTACTTTGCACCTGCAAAATGCCACAATATTACTAGTAATGCATATGCAGAATAATTGCACATTGAAAGTAGAAGTAATAAATTAAGAGTCATAAATTTCGAATACTTTCATTTATTCAAAGCCAGATTAAAAAATAAATAAATAAATAAATAATAAAAAAAAAAAAAAACAAGCAAAACACTACTGTTCAAAAGTTTAGGGTCGGTAAGATTTGTCAATGTTTTTGAAAGATCTCTCTTATGCTTACCAAAACTATATTTATTTGATCAGAAATACAGATAAATTATGAAAAATTACTGTTTTCTGTTTTAACATATTCTAAAATTTCTAAAAAAAAAGTCTCCCAGGGCACCAATAATCTGTTGTGGAACTTTTATTAATGTTAAAAACAAATGTATGCTTTGTTGATGGCAAATATATAGAGAGATAGAAAGAGTGTGAATGAACAGCATGACTAAATGAGACCATAAGAGAGCTATGCTTGATTGAGAGAGTGAGATTAAGGGTAGGACAGTGTGTGAAAGAGTAAATAAATTCATATACAACATTGTCTCTTTTTTGACATATACAACATTGTCTGTCTGTTTTTTGTCAATACTATGAAAGTCAGTGGCATCCAGTGTTGTTTCCATTGTACAGACAAAAACAATACTGGTTTTAAACAACAACAGAGTGAGTAAATGATGACAGAACTTTAATTTTTTTAATGAATTACTAAGGACTTGAACTTGATGCATGAATGTGCAGCTTTAAATAAACTTAAATGCACTTACATTACAAAAGATGCAGCGACCTAGTGGCTCTTTGTTCAGATGCAGTTGACAAGCCAAAGGGAGAAAAAGAGAGAGAGAAAAAAAAAGAATATTAGTGAAATATTGTATATAACAATACAAATTAAAAAGTATTTTTGTTTTGACTAATCACCTTTGAGAAGAGATGCAGGATGACTGTTAAGGTGATCACTTACAACAGTGGTGTCCTGAAGGACCAACATCCGGCGGAGTTCAGCTCCAACCTGTCCACACACCTGCTTGGAAGTTTGTGGTAATCCTGAAGACCTTGATCAGCTGGTTCAGCTGTACATGATTGGAGCTGGAGTTAATCTTTGCAATCAAGACTAGATGGAAATACACTTATATATACACTACAGTACGAGTGATAAAAGAAATGACCAATTCAGTTCAAATCAAATCACATTTTCACAATACCATAATCACAAGTGTACAGGTGAAATTCGTTTGTGCAAACTGCAGCATTACAGTATGGATGAAAAATATTAAATATATGCAACACACACATATACATATATATATATATATACACTGTATATATAAGGGACTCAATACGTGTAGAGAACAATATATGGTAAATATTATGCTATACAGTGAGCACAAAATGAAAACAATGATAAACAATAATCACAGTGCAGTATGGTATGAATTAGTGCAAACAGAATGTCAGGGTGCAGAATAATAGTGAGCCAGAGTCCAGACAGTGTAACTGTTAGAGGGAAGTGCATATGAGGTTGATGTGCTGTGTGTGGTGTTACTGGTATGAGTTCAGTTCAGTCCAATTGCCTGTGGAAAGAACTTGTCTCGCAGTCTGCTTGTGTAGGTTCTGCAATAACTTCTGCCTAAAGGTAACAGTGAGAGTGATCCATGCAGTTGGCTGGAGTCTCTGATGGTCCTCTGTGCTTTCCTCACACACCACCTGATGCAGATGTCCTGGAGGGACAAAACATGTATTAAATGTTGTAAATCAAACAATATATAGAATTTGTATTTATAATTGTTGCATTGGACTTACCATTGATTCTTGTTGGAGGTATGGGCCAAAAGAATCCCTCCACAACTCTTGTTGTTTAGTTGTGACGTTTACTTTTATGCGCCGTGACATCTGAGCTGTCACAGTAGAGCTGTCCGCAAATGCAGTCTTCACAGCATATACCTGATGGGTTCAGGCTGCAGTGCTGTACCTGGTGGCCATTGAATCAATCTATTCATCAACTGGCTTCATCCTCCTTCAAACAAACAGACAAAACAATAAGTCAACAAATAAATAGTGTTGGTGATTACAGGTGCAGGTGTCAGTACTCACCATATTTGGTCATTTCCTGCCCAAATTCCAGAGACGATGGCACAGTTGATTTGCTAATTCTAGGCACTATAAAAAAAGATGTGTATGTGAAAAATGATAACGGTTGTCTTTTGAGAGATCAACATCAAATGAAGCACCACATATAACTACATTGCTTGAATACATACATACCAGTGAAATCTGTCTTTTCTATCTGGGCACAAGAAGACCATGTTCATTCCTCATTCATCAGGACTGGTTTGACTGGCTTGCTGTGACTGATTTTCTTTTCTTTTCTTTTTGGTCTCCAGCTGTAAAGCAAGAAAATATTTATTGACCCCATGTTTAATTATTATTGTTTTTTAAACATAAAATAAGCAGTTATAATTATATACTTCAAGCTCAAGTTCCCTGGCAACTCCAGCAGGCTCCTGAGTTCATCTGTACACATCAGATTCAGAGTCTGAGAAAAGGCCATCATGTGAACTCCAGTTTCTACCTTACAACAGAGCACAAAAGAATGTGTAAGTGAGTGAGGGAGTAATAGATATAGATGAAGAGAAATAGGCAGAATTTAGTGTGTAAGTTTAACAGAATGAGAGGAAAGCAGCATTAGAAAAAAATATTCTTTAAAAGCAAGCTAATATGATTTTTTTAAATATGATTACCTGCTGACAATTTTGTTATAAGCAGTTCCGAGTCCACACTGCAACTATTTAACATTAAATGACACAGAGAAACAATATGGTTGGAATCTCTTTCAGAACAAATTTTTGCAGCACACGCTTATAATAAACAGAATGTTATTTTATGTTAGTATGAAAAATAAATGGTTAAAATAGTTATCATTATAGTTCTTGCCCTTGGTGTAAACAGCTTCAAGTGATCTGATTTGTCATGTGACAAGTTAGTGATGGGAGTGAGTGTTGACTGTAAAGGAGAAATTAAAAGATAATAAGTAAATATGCAAAAACTGGAAGACTGCAGTAAAGTACTGAGAGCAGATGTGCCACATGAGAGAAAGTGATGTGGAAGCTTTTGGAAGGGCTGATATTATGGAGAGCTGATGAAGAATGACTGCAAGACAGGAAAAAAGAGAACTGATCACATGATGAACAACAAAAACAACGACAATGGCAGACAACAAAATACTGTAACTGCAGCATGTATAACAGTAAACAGAATGTTATCATCTGTAGGTGTAGATGCTAAAATAGTTATTATCATAGTTCTTATTCATGGTGTGAACAGCTTTTAGTTTAAGATATCATGTACTGTTAGAACAGGAAGAGACTGTGGCAATTTGTAAAGGTTAATAAAGAAAGAACACAATGAACTTAATATAAACTTTATGATACAAACACTCTGACTACTTACAATGGGAAAAATTAGCATGAGAGTTCAGGCAATGGCCAATGACAAAAGTACGAGTGAAAGTCGTAGAATTTTGTACAAGTACGCTTGTACAATAATATATAAATTTGCTGTTAACTGTATGAATGACTTCGACATGACACTTTGTTGGTTGTTCTTTCTGATGGGGCTGTGGAGCAAGCTCTGCAAAATGTAACTGCAGTACAGTTCAGTCAAGATGCTCAGACCGACACTGACATACCTTTAGAAAAGTTTGCCTTTGCTTTTGGTCTTTTCCCGTAAATGCACAATATGGCCCAATTCAGATCCCATGACAGGCCTTCCTTTGGTCTTCCCTTTCAGCTGAAACAAAGAGAAATACATAAATGTTAAGACAATGTGCTAAAAAGAAATTTGTGACCAAAATATTTAAGAGGAACGACTGTAAGGAAAGTTATTATTAACAGATAAAATAAGGATGCATGCATTAAAGCAAATCAGTTATAGCTAAATGTCTTCAGCATTACTGTGAAAGGTTGAATCATTGAAGGACTTGTTCAGCCTCCTTGGCAGCTTCTTCCAGATCAGCACTGGGAGCTTTGAGTTCAAGTTCCCTGTTAATTCTAGCAGCTTTCTGAGAGAATTGGTCAAAATGATAAGATTATAAAAATGTCATGATGGACCACAGAAAGAGAGAGCAAAACTATGTGTAAATTAATTATGGATTACAGTTCAGAAAAATAGGAACAAGTGATGGCATTTACAAGAGATGGTTTCTTTAAAGAGCTGCTGGAGTAAGTAATCTGACGTAACTGCAAGACAGAAAAAAATATAAAATTACAATTACTTAAAAAAAAGTATTAAAGGTGTGGCAAGCATTGTAGTCACTGTGCTTTACAAATTGTGTAAATCACGTTGTGGTGATTGTGCTTTAACTACAAATAGCACAGTAAAACTATGGTTACTGAGGTAAAACCATGATAAGTGTTAAGGTTATTGTGCTTTAACTACAAATACCACAGTAAACATATGGATACTGAGGTAAAACTATGGTAAGCATTGTGGTTATTGTGCTTTAACTACATATACAACAGTAAAACTACAGTTACAGTGGTAAAAACCATGGTAAGCGTTGTGGTTACTGTGCATTGGCTACACATAATATGGTCAGGCAACAGTTACAGTGGTAAAAATATGGTAAATGTGTGGACTATTACATGATCAGGCTTATCACGCGATACTGGGTTGGTTGATTTGTAGAGCTGTCATCAGCCACGTGAACATGATTAAAATGGTTTTATTTATATATTATATATTTATATATTGTATATTTCAAAACTGCAACAGTTAGAAGTTAGCTTAGGCTAATGTCAATGTAAGGCTAATGTTAGCAGCTGTACTAACGCTGCAACCGACTGTTCTACTAACTAATTTGAACGCATACGCTTCCATTTTAACACATGACCCCAGAAGCCCCGAAATAATTAAAATAATGATCACATTACAAAATAAAAGATTATTGCCCTTACTTACCTGTTTGAAGGTGTACACGCATTAGGTGAACTGGGCAAACCGAGCCCAGTGTTGCCAACTTAGCAATTTTGTTGCTAGATTTAGCAACTTTTCAGACTACCCTAGCAACCTTTTCTTCAAAAAGCACCTAGCAACAAATTTAGCTATTTTCAGAATGTATTTGGCAACTTTCAGCAACTGTAACTCAAATGATAATAAGGCACACATTTTCCCTCTAAATTACACAAAAAATCTAAAGCAGCTGTTCAATAAGAATTGTTCATTTATAATAACACCTTGTTATCAGTTTCTACCTGCACTTGGTGATCACTTAAAAATATGTAGAAAAAGGAAAAAAAGCACTGGTTATTCATAAATTGTAACCTGAGAACATAAAATACAATGTGTACATTTAAATTTAGGTTAAAAAAATCAATGCATAAAATTTCTTCAAATTAACACGGTGCACTGTGCCCTATTTTACATACCTTTTTTTTTTTAGAAGTGTATAATACATCGGTACACATAACCTTTGTGGTTAGTGCATTGACATGTAGTGCAACTGCGCTCACGGCGACCCGAATTCGAATCCCACCTCGAGGTTCTTTGCCAATCCTGTTCTCCTCTCTCCTCCCAGTACTTTCCTGTCAGCTCTCCACTGTCCTCTCATAATAAAGGTGTAAAAAGCCCATAAATAAATATATATAAAAAAGAAGAAGTGTAGAATACTAACTATCAATACACTGCTAAAGAATATATTTGTTCAGAATGTATAGTTAATAAGAGAATACATAAAATGTAGTATTCTATGCACTTTTGCATTGGGGTTACATAATGATGTCATCGTGCTGTGACGTCACAACGTCATTTAGCAACTTCTAGCAACAAATCGTCCTGTCTTTAGCAACTTTCCCCAAAAATAAGTTGGCAACACTGACCGAGCCTCGCTGGTGACGTCACTGCTGTAGAATATGCTGCGTGGTATTTGTAGTACGCATCTGCTCTCCAAAGAAGTTAATAGGAAGGATTGGCGTATCATATGCATGCAAAATTGGACGTTGAGGTATGTATTACATGCAACTGGAAAGTGTAAAGTCGTGTTATGTATACGCAAATTGATGAGTCCGCTCATTTATTTATGTTTTGTCCCGCTCCCGCCCGCAAAAGCCCGCATAAAGGTAACCTATATAGATTTTTTTCACTACTTCGATGAAATATACATGAAGTAGTTCTGTAACATCTCGTAATTTCCACAAGATCTCGGCATAAACGCTTCCGATAAAATATTTGTTATTTAGGCTAAGCATCAACATTTAGAAACCACTGCTATTGTAAGAATTTAAATTGAGTTTAACAGAGTTGTATATCTACAGAGTTTGTGTTGGAAAAATAAATGCTGATGTTATATTTGAATATTCAATGTTAATTAAGCAGTATCCATTTTATGTTGTTGGATATTGTTTTGATGACTTTTATTATGACGGAGAGAGAAGTTAGAAGAACGGAATAAGGTAGAGAGCTCGTCCGTGTCTAAGGGTTTTATTTTATTAATCTTCTAACTTACTTATTAGTAAAGCCCCGAAAGCACCCACAAAAAAGTATTACACTGGTGGCTGCGGTGTTTTTCGTCAGACATTCAAGTTTCTTTTTATATATATGCGCTTAGTGTGTACAGCACGGTGTGCCGTGGATAAAGTGATGTCGGAGGAGGAAGCACAAGCATCGCGGGAGAATAATGCTCATGCCTCGCTGCGGACAAACCTCTCCGAGAGACACTCCATTACCACCGCCATTAAGCACACATCAGCTGTTTCACCACCAGCCCCAGTCGACACTATACAGATGACAACCACAGACACCAGTCTTCCCGATAACGAACACTGTCCTGCTACAGACCTGACGGACACTTGTACAGCACACATCAGTGGCATTGTTGAAGGTACTGACATGCACATCATGATAGACACTGGGTCTAGCATTTCATTCATTAATGAAACTACCCGTATGGCAATTCCATCTTTGTGTAAAAGACCACTTAAGAGAAACTTCATTCTGTCAACGTCTGTTACTGGTCAGAATTTAGACACTCAGGGAACTGTGACTGTTACTCTGAGACTAGGTACACTGATGTTACATGGCATGCATGTAATTAGAAATGTGAATCAGGGTATCATACATGGTTGGGACTTTCTTCAGCAGCACCAGGCAGCCTTGAATGTAGGTAAAGGACTGTGCTGCACCTATGATCAGACTTTACCATTGCTTAGCATGTTTCATCTTGTCCCTGTACATTGTATGGCTCAAATTACTGTGGCCATTACCATTCCTCCACAATGTGAGATGCACTGTACAGCCAAACTTGTCCCATCTACTGTTAATTTAGTTTTAGCAGATGGTTACGGTGGGTTATTTGAGCCATATCTGTCTAAGCTGGATGGCATTGCAATTGCACACACCCTTACTGTAGCTGAAAATGATCAGACTGTAGTGTGTGTCGTGAATCCAACAAATAGCCCCTTTATACTGCAACCAGGTATGCAGCTAGGTGAGTTCACTCCAATTAACCAGAATTATGTTATATTATTACACAGATTCTGTATGTAGTGTGACCACCCCTTCGAGATTCAAAGTGGTAATCTGTCTGACCTTCAATTGAATGAACTACACTCACTGTTGTATGAGTATTGTAATGTGTTTAGTAAGAGTCCTACAGTGTTACGTCCCAGGATGTATTTGTTGTTTTCCTGTTCTTTCTGTTACGACCCGTCTAGGGCCGGGCCGCAACAGAAACAACTTTTAGACATGGGCTTAGTTTTCGGGAATTTATTACAATAAAGAAAATTGAAAGAAAACAAACAGGGCAAACTTCAGGTTCCGACAAGGCCAAAACAATAAACAAAACCCCAAACTCAGCCACCCCTCTTCCTAACCTCGTCAAAAGAAAAGAAAATAAAATACAGGGATTATCTTCCCTAACTAACTATTACTTTAAACAAAGACAACGAAAATAACAAACAAAGTAAATGGCGTCGGAACCCTACAACCCAACAAAGCAATAATTACAGGAATTTACAAATTATGAGCAAAATACAACAAAAAAAATACAATCCCAAAACAAAAACAAAACAAAAAAACAAAAAGGGGCAACTAAACCCAACGTCTAAGAGTGAGCGTTCAAAAAAAGAAAAAGAACCCCCAAAGATGATGAATGGAAGATTTTTAAACACTCGTCATGTGGTCAGCACCAATAGGAGGCAGCCTTCAATACTGACAACAGCCAATCACAGAACAGCCACCTCTGCAACACAAAACGCATACATAAATAAAACAAAAGAGAAAACAAATACAACTGAGGTTGTAACACTTTCTCTCTCTCCCTCTCTCTCTTTGTTCCTCCACTCTACTCGCAAGTAGGGAGAAATGGCTGTAAGGGATTTACAGAGGTCAATAGGCTATATGCACACCTCTCTTCCGCATTCACAGTCAGCCAGCTGTGTCATATCCGGCGCACGTAGCGTCAATAACAACTATGGCGTTTTTCACACGGTCGCTCCAAGATTTACCGATGATTACGGTAAATGACGTTACTCGAATTATCCAAACGCTGTCCCATTCGTCGAAAGCCAAGAAGGAGAAGGGATTCAAGCTATACATTTCAAGCTACATTCACAATTATGAAGGTAAGACTTCAATGTGTTGTGCCTTTACATGCCTTTATTATTAATGCTAAGTCACCTAACACTAGCGCAGCAGTGTAACAGTTAAGTTCATTATACTATACATGCATTCTAACGTCATTGTCAATGTCAGTTTCTAACAAGGATCCAAGCACAGGAGAGGTAGCCATTAGGGCTGAGTGTTACCGATCAATGAGGAAAAGCCAAAAGCCTCACAGCTTGAGCGTAAGGGAGAGTTAGTCCTGCAGGTTCAGCGCAGGCTTGTTCATGAGAAAGATTACGTTCGTCAGAGCGAGTTTCTGTGAATCATCGCATATGAACTTGTCGAAGGCTCTTTTGTTACATATTTCGTTCCATATACTGTAAAAAAAAAAAAAAAAAAAAAAAAAAAAAAAAATAATATAATATATATATATATATATATAAATATATATATTTATCAATATTGAGATATTTAAGTTAAGCACTGGGATTCACAGAAACTGAGTTCTGTGGGATTTTTTGTTTGTTTGTTTGTTTTTTTTGTTAGAATCACCTCTGAGCTTAGAATCAGAGCTTAGAATCACCTCTGTTCCTCCAACACACAGCTGCACAGAGACTGAACAGAAGTGGCATAAGCCAAGAACCATGGTAACTAATGTTTCTTACAGAGTACTTTGATTCTATTTATGGATACTTGTTTATTGACAACCTTTTTTAAATGCAGGGTGTTAAACCTGGTCCAGTTAATGAAATGGTAATTCTTTCAGCCAGACCCAAGGAACGGAAACTTGTAGAAGGGATCAGGTTAGTATTGTTGTTATTATCATTAAAGGTGTACTAAGCAGTTTTTGAAAAGTGCTTTTGACCCCAGAGTCGGACAAAGTCCCAAAAAACACTTGCTGCCAATCACCAGTGAAGATCGAGTAATGATAGGGAGAAGAGAGATCTTTTAACAAAAGTTCAAAATATTGGAGGAACAAAACCTGACCTGCGTAAATATCAGAGCAGTCTTTGAGTCTGCAATTTTTATGCATTATCTTTTAACTTAGTAAAAGCAATAATTTTATTTACTTTTTTTGTTTGTGTATGTCCTTAAATCTATAAAAGATATTCAGTGAAGAGTAGTGAATGTTTTATTAATATTAATGAAAGAGTTGAAATGAGGTTGCTTCCACTTTAAGATCTTATGCATGGATGATGTCTCCTGAACTTTCACTTTATTTGTACTGTAACTTGACATGTTAACATGAACTCTTACCAAGACGGATAATGGCTTCTTTTTATTTTTCATGTATTTATTTAATTTTTTTTTTTTTCCATAGGAGCAACTTGTATAAGGGTATAAGTTCACCTCTGCCTGAACTATCCATACTCCGGGTGGATGAGGTCTACAGTGATCTTGCAAGTGAAGTGGCTCCCCTGATAGCCACTATGAGTATGGACATTAGTGCTCCTCTGGTTGACTCTGTATTTGGAAAAGTCCAAGAAGGAAGCGTGCTATGTTACCACATACCAGCAAAGAGAGTGCCAAAAACCTGTCCACACACAGATGCCCCTTCTCCCCCGCAGCTGCCACTTCATGGTTACAGGCTGGGACCCTCTGCCTGCTCTTTTGTCTACACTGAACATCAGCAGCACCACATGATGTCCCTGGCAACAACATTAGAGACAGCACACAAAATTGCAAACAGTACAAAAGAGCAGAGTTCCTGCATTGAGTGGCACCAACTAAGGCGGCCTTGCATCACCTCGTCCAAATTCAGAGAGATCTGTCACACCAGGTTACAGAGCTCTGCTGAAAATCTTGCAAAAAGACTTCTGAGACCTAGCCATCAAACTGCAGACATGAGGAGGGGGCTTGACATGGAACCTGTAGCAGTAGAGGAGTACTGCAGGGCAAGAGACGTTAATCACTACCCCTGTGGCTTCCTTATTCACCCCGAGGCACCGTGGATGGCGTCATCACCAGACGGCATCGTGTATAATCCAAAGGGGCAGTCGGCTATGGGATTGGTTGAAATTAAATGCCCCAATGTAGCAAGCTATGTTGACTGTCCGTATATTAAGATCAGTGAGGGCACACATACACTAAGGAAGTCTCATCCTTACTTTTGGCAAATCCAGGGCCAGATGTTGATTTCTGGTTTAGACTGGTGTGACTTTGTTGTCTACACACAGGAGGACATGTTTATTCAGAGGATTCACAGAGACAATGAAATCACCAAAACAATGAAAGAAAAAACTGATTATTTCTTTTTTTATTTTTACCTCAATGCTTGCCTAGATAATTAAATTCTGATAACCTGTCTCACTTCTCTTACAGAATGCTAACATGTTAATATTTTTCTTACTGGCAGTTCCAAGTGCTTCAATACAATTGTACATATGTTTGGTTTTTAGTGATTCACTTTTACTGATTCTTTGTATTTTTCCCTTATTCCTGGGTCTGAATGTACGTCTTAATTTATACCTTCAGATACAAGTAGGCTGCAGTCAGTTTTTAAAAGACCGCTATGATATGTACATATGCAATTGTCTAATATTGATTTATTAAATTACATATTTTTCTATGACTGTTGTTTTATTGAGGTAACAATTCATCAGTACCTAAAAATAGTGTTTTTAAATAATGTACTTATGTTGTTTGTAATGACCAGATTGATAAAACAAATACTTCAGACAATGGCTAAAAACAGGAAGATGACACGTCAAATCATTTGAAATATTTATTATTAGATTTGCTAATAAATAACATTCAATAACAGGAGGTACATTTAAAAACATTAAACAAGTTAACAAGTTTAAAAAATTACCTATGACATGAAGAAAATATAGTAACATTGGCAAATAAAATATTTGAAAAGTAAAACATCTCAAAACTGCTATTGATTCTGATTAGATTTAGATTTCTATTAACACGCTGTGGTCAATTTTATACATTTTCTAAAAGTAAACTAACAATCCTCTGGTCATTTCTATAGATTAAAAAAAGTCCAACTATAACAAAGAGGCTGTAGGAACTATTTTAACATAGTGGCTAATAAAATATTTAAACATTTAAATGAAAATTAACTGCTATTTACAGAAACAATGTGTCTCTCTCACAGCACCCAAACACTACTCTGGCTTCTTTGCCCATGCCTTTACAAGAGGCCCGTTCTCATAGTTGGTCAGGAGACATGCAACAGTATACAGCTGATTAATGTTGCCAAAAAACCGAAGTGGAATCTCTGTGTCAAAGAACTTGTGTTCCTTAACACGGCGTATGAGGCGCTCAACATGAACCCTAAGGCGTGCAATTGCTTGGGTCTCCCTAACCTCACAGGCAGACATCTGGGATCTTCCAGAGAGAAATGCTGGCCTATAGATCTTGCAAGGCACAAGGTCATCAACAAGGAAACCTCGGTCAACCATGATGGCCATCCCAGGTCTCAAAAGGGAGAGAATTCCAGACTCTCGCATGATCTGTTTGTCACTGATGGAACCAGCATACAGTGGAGAGATAAATGTGACTGCCCCGTGAGGAGCCACTCCAAGCAGCCCTTTGAGAGTACAGTGGGACTTGTATGTTGAGAAGGTTTCACTCTGGAGAAGAGGTGATGAAGGGCACTGGCACCTCAGCTCTGTGCAGTCCAGGATGACTGTGGTGTCTGCATAGTCCTTAAACTCAGCTGGCAGATGTTTTCTTATCTTCTCCTCTGGTATCCAGATTCTCACAGACCCTAGCACAGTGTAAAGAAAGTTACTCCACGTTGTGATGATCCGACTGACTGTCGACTGGTGGACTCCATACCGGTCAGCAAGGTCACGCTGTTTTGAACCCAGAGCAAGGTAGTTGAGAAACATGAACATCTCATCAATGGGCTGCAGGGAATGAGTCTGTTCAAAAGAAATAACATTTTTAATTATGTTTCTCTTAACTTCCGTAAGCCTTAATGTTTATTAAGTTGTACTGTATAGTCCATGAACTACTTACTACATTGGAAGTTGGTTCTGTGAAGGTGCCTCTCTGTGCTTGAGTCACACTGACCATATATGGCAGAGATGGCTCTATCAAGGCCCAGAATCTCATCAGCAGATCATAGGATGCAAATCTAAATGAATACAATTAAGATATTAACTTTTAAATATTGCAGCAATGTATATACGATTACTTGGAAGCATTTCAAATATGTAACTTAAAATATATTAGCCTTCATCTCCCTCTCTCACACACACACACACACACACATACTTGCATTTGTGGTTTACGGGGACTCTCCATAGGCGTAATGGTTTTTATACTGTACAAACTGTACGTGGTATTGCCCTACACTGACCCTACACCTAAACCTACCCCTTACAGGAAACTGTGTGGACATTTTGAATTTCATAAAACACTGTTTAGTAAGTTTTTTAAGCCTTTTGTTTTACGGGGACACAGGAAGTGTCCTCGTAAACCATGTTTACGTTGTAGTACCCATGTCATTATACACATTTGTGTCCTCGTAAACCACAAATGCCTGTACACACAGGTGACCAGATTTGTTGCGGGTCACATGTGAGAGAGATACATTTACTGCTGTTATGCTATACAAATACTGATTGACATCCGTCGTCATGTGCACGCATATGTTTTTAAACGCTCACATGTAAACGACAGAAAGCGCGTCATTAAAATATTAAAATGAATGGAGAATAAATCGTGTTTTCCGTCACCCTAACACACACACACAATACTATGTGTTGTTTTTTTTATACTGAGTTCCAGCTTCGTTTTTTAATCATTAAACTGTAGTCTCTCTACACCTACAGTCTCCATTCTGAGCTGATGGACATCTTACCTCGTGAAAAAACGTATGTCCTTGTCCGAGGAAGCAAACCGATGAATGCCAAAGCGCTGATTCATTGTCAGCTTCTCAACTTGTTGCTTCAGCCTCTGGATCTCCTCTCTCTGAGAGACATATTATCATCTAGAGCTAAATCCACAACTGCAGGATCCGGAGGCGAAGCGTAGTCATGGTCCATGCACACTTCTTCATCGTCAACCACCGTGTCATCCTCCAACACCGGCGGCGGCGGTCGCTCCCTCCTCTCCCATACCCCTGGTCTTGAAGCGGGTACAGTGAAATTGTTCCACTCGAACAATGATGGAACAGCTCCCTTGACTAACAGCCGTCTCCCCGTTTCTGTCTGTGGCTCACGAATATCATTTTTTTTTAAGTGCCGGCTACATACGCGTGTATGAGGAGTAACGTTGAAGTTGTCCCTCCGTATCGCGACAAGCCATTTTCGCCTAGTTTCCATGTCTAATGGAAAAGTATGAAAACTAAGTACACTGTTGTACTTACTGGAAGCTTGACACATACGAACACAACAATGTTCAGCTGTAGTGCTGCTGGTTCGGAGAAATTTAAAAGGCTTTTTAGCAGACATCGTTCTCAACTGGTAAACAAATCAGCGGTATGACAGCGGAAGCGGCTAAGCTGGCTGAAATTTTAGCGGAAGTACGTCATCACCTCCGTGTGCATATAGCCTATTTAGCTCAGAGGGAATCGTTTAAGATTTTATAGGGAATTGAACAGAATCTCTGTTTCATGGCGGATCAGTGAATCGGCCAGCGATTCACTGAACGAGCCGTACAACCTCAACTATCCAAAATATAGTGAAAACACTATTTATTAGTACGGTAACAACCTACCCAGCAAAAACTCGTCAAAAAGACGACAATGCAAGACGTCTAAAGAACGTTGAAAATTTGGTTGAAAAGTGAAAGACGAAAAGACGTCTATAAAAAGACGTCCAAATTACGTCTAAATGTGGTTGTAAAGTGAAAGTTAAAAAGACGTCTTTTTCAGGCCCAATTTCAACCATTAATGCATGGTTATATTTATCTAATATTCGAAATAAGACAATTCACAAAAGAGTACTAAAACATTTATTCACACATTAAATACATCTTTCAAGTAAAAAACACTTTCCTGATCACAAATTAAGCCTGCATTTGATTAAACATACCGTAAAAACAGTAAAATTATAAAATATAACTGTTTTCTATATGAATACATTGTGAAAGGTAATTTATTCATGTGAACTACATTTTCATCATAATTACTCCAGTATTCAGTGTCGCATGACCCTTCAGAAAACATTTTTAATATGATTTGCTGCTCAAGAAACATTTCTGATTATTATCAATGTGGAAAACAGTTGTGCTGCCCAATATCTTTTTGTGGAATTTTTTTTTATTTTTTTTTTTTTATTTTCAGTATTCTTCAAATAGAGCTTTCAAAGGAGCAGTATTTATTTGAAACTGATTTTTCAAAACAATCTTTGAAATACTGAAGAAGTTTATAAAACAGGACAATGACCAATTCTAACCATATTTCATATTTCACCCAACATATTTCACCCAAAAAAATGCTAATTTTGCCATTAATTACTTACTCATGTCACTCCAAACCCACAAGAAACTTTTGGGCAGAATGCAAATAAAGATATTTTTAACAGATGCCTTGTGTATGCAAAAAACAACAACAACAAAATTACATCTTTATTCATAAATTAGGTATCTCCAACACATTTTCACAAAAGCACCATAAGATTTTTTTTTTATGTGTGAATAAAAATGCAATGATTTTTGTGCATATAAACCATTCACATCACTTCATAAAATTAAGGTTAAACAACTGGAGTCACATGGATTACAATAATGCAGTCTTTACTACCTTTCTGAGGCTCTACATTTATGTTTCAAAGATGACCAAAAGTTTTACAGGTTTGGAAAGACATGAAGGTGAGTGCTGAAAATTTTTGGTTTAACTAACACATTAGTTAAATGGTTCCCTCAGGGGCATCAGTAGATCTCTGCCTCATCTCTGATCTTCTGCTCCTTCCACCATACCAATCCTGGATTTTTGAGCCACGACAAAAGTTTCCACTTTAAATGCTTTAGCCTGGCTGCTTTTTCTCCAGCAACTAAAATGAGAAAGAAAACAAGAACCAAAATGTAAATGTTAAAAGCAAACAAATAAACAAAAGAGTGGGAACTGACTTACAGCAGGAGAACAATTTTCTAAAATTTTCAACAGAGTTGTCACTTCCTATATATGCATCAAAAATGTGGTAATATTAAAATGACTATGCAAGTACTAAAAAAAAAATTCAGCTGCTGAAATGTTAAATGGACAGTACATAAGAACCATACTGAAACAGTGATCCATAAAATGGTTATAAAAGCCAAAACATATATAAATACTGAGAACGTGTTTGACATTTAAAAAAAAAAAAAAAACTTACACAGCAAAAGGTGCAGTGACCTGTGGAGTCATGAGTCAAATATTGCATATTTCTGTTCAAATTAAATTGTACTCATTCTTCATGAGTGATTATTAACTAATTAGTGTGTCAGGGGTTCTTCCAAACTTTGGCCCTCAAAGTCCACTGCCATATAGAGGGTGCGTCTCAATCACCTTAATAGATTGCTAGGTTGTGAATTGATAAATTGTTCACAAATTCAGACACTGATAAGGACAGTGGCTCTCTACACACTGGTCACTATTTCCATCCTCACTGTACATCACTACTGATATTTACAGACAGCATTAAAATGAATAGCTCTTTTAATGCTATGTACAGAACATTATGATAAATACTTTGTTACATGAATGTGCAAGGTTTCAGCCATAAATAAATTGTAAATGTTTGCTAGATTAGACATTACCTGTCTAGTGATGTATGTTTATGCTCAAATATGATATTGGTTTGTGTTTTAAAATCAGCCACATGCCATTTTGTAGTGAATTATCTCTTAAGTTTTGAGGTACAGAACGTAGTGAGCATTGATGCTTCCTGGTTTTCACAGCTATTTAGGGAGCACACATTTCAAGTGCACAGTAAAAAATTTTGTGATTAAGACATCCCTTAAAGGAGAAGTCCACTTCCAAAACAGAGATTCACAGATAATGTACTCACCCCCTTGTCATCCAAGATGTTCATGTCTGTCTTTCTTCAGTCGTTCTGTTTTTTGAGGAAAACATTTCTGCATTTTCCTCCATATAATGGACTGGTATTGTGCCCCGATTTTTAAATTCCATAATGCAGTTTAAATGCAGCTTCAAATGATCCCAAATGCAGTTGTAAATGATTCCAGCCGAGGAAGAAGGGTCTTATGTTGCGAACCAATCGGTTATTTTTATTAAAAGAATACAATTTAAAATAGTTTTTAATCTCAAATGCTCGTCTTGCCTTTCTCTCCCTGAACTCTGTGGATTCGAAAAACTCCAATCGTATTTTCTCCCTCAACTTGAAAAATAATTTCAAAATCATCCTACATCACTGCAGAAGTACCGACCCAGTCTTTGCAAAGTGAACAAGCAAAGAGGATCAAATACCCCTGACAAAAAAGGTAAAACAGCAATATACGATGATTTTGAAGTAGAGGGGGAACATGAGATGGGAGTTTTTTGACATACCCTAACTGTCATGAACCGGAACAAAAATAGTTCAGGCAGAGTAAGACAACACGAGCGTTTGGCATTAAAAAGTATATAAATTGTATTCTTTTTATTAAAATAACCGATCATTTCGCTAGATAAGACCGTTCTTTCTCAGCTGGGATCGTTTACAACCACATTTGGGATCGTTTGAAGCCGCATTTAAAATGCATTTTGGAATTTCACAATCGGGGCACCATATCAGTCCATTATATGGAGAAAAATGCTGAAATGTTTTCCTCAAAAAACATAATTTCTTTACGACTGAAGAAAGAAAGACATGAACATCTTGGATGACAAGGGGGTGAGTACATTATTTGTAAATTGTTGTTCTGGAAGTGGAGTTCTCCTTTAACCACTGACTAATGATCAAGGGACCTGAGAGATACACACCCTGTCACGCTGGGGTGAAGGATGAGACCAGAGAGGGAAGTAAAACGGAATGGAAGGATGTTTAGCAGGAAGCGGTCTGGAGCTAGCATTCGGGGTAGTGAACTGTAGACCAGACAAACGCTGAATGACTGAGCAGTCTATTTAAAGGGTGTGGTAACGAGTGTCAAGTGAAACCAATCAGAACTCCGGTGAGGCAGAACGAATGGGTGGCGCTGTAGGTGACGTAGCTGATAGAGGTGGCTGTGGTGAATGCCTGACACACCCATAGTTTAGGTACATTTATAGTTACACTGAAGACCTTGATTAGTTTGTCCAGGCGCACTGGACTAGGTTGGAGCAAAACGCATGTAAGTGAACCTCGAGAGACAATGTTGAGATCTCCTGCAATATGTTCTAAACATGACAATTCAGAGAAGCAGGATGACTGCTAGATTGATGACTTACAACTCTGGTTTCCAGTCCTGGGCACTGAGCACCAAAGTTCTGCAGAGTTTCTGGTGATCCTTGATCAGCTGCTCAGGTCTGCTTAAATGGTGTTGGAGCTATCAATCCACTGAAAAATAAGAAGCAATATGAAGTCACAGATGCATTTTTATTTATTCTTGTTAGTCTTACTATATTCTTAAAATAAGTTATCATTACCTTGTGTTTTATTGATGATTTTCAGTCTCTGAAATAGAAAAGTTCTATTAGTTATGAATGGCATGATACCAGTGTTAACACTGTGAGCAAAATGCATACAAAATACGCAATACGATAGAACCTATTAAAATCAGTGATGCTGTCTACACTGGATGAGGCATGGCACAACACTACATTCACAACCCAGTCTCACGGCAGTTCGTGATTTAGTCACGTAATTTAATCTATTTATTCGTGGCAGGGACACGTTTATTTCGTTATTTTCGTAAGTCCAGCACGTTTTTTAAACTAATGCATTTCAATTGGATGCATCTTTCGTGCAACTGCACGATTCTTTCTGCCAGTCGGGCTGCAGCAGAGAAACTGTTTAATCAACATTTATTCACGAGATCTTATCACGGATTATATATGTGCAGTGCTGCTGCTAGCCATTTTGGTGCCCTAACCATAATTCCTTTATGATTTTAAACATAAAGACAGTTTGCCAGTCTTTTATATACCTCCTACTGTCAAAGTCAAACTTCGTCAGGTGCTGCGCAAATTGCGCAATCCAACGGACCACTGGGGGCACCATCTCTAGAGCAATTAAATACTCTTTGCCTGAAAGGTGCCTAATAATATATACTGAAATAATATCGGCATTATAATTATTGACTATGATTATTGATTTTTCATTAGGCTAGTTTTGGTGCCCCCTCAGCACTGTGCGTGGTGGGAGTGGCGGCGTTGTATATTAATTATTATTTATTATTATTTCGGTCTTTTTCGGTTATTATTGCGAAGCTGGATTGCTTTGCTGTTTATTGATATTTTAAAAACTATAACGCTACATCTATCGACATTTATTTAGATGTTATCATTGTATTCATTCATTTCTTTATTTTAATAATATTATTTCGGTCTTATTACCGGTGAAATGTTACAGTAAGCCAGAACACGGGCCGAGCGGGGCTCATTCTAAGCACATTAGCCACAATGCAATGCGGACATTCATATCAGAATCTGACAGCGATCAGCGGGTCATTAACGACACTATAGGCTATCGCATTAAGCAGCCTTTACAATATATTTAGAGTCTAAAGTTTAAAAAAAAACATTGAAAAGCCCAAAGATCTGTAGGCCTCTCTGCTAAATGAATTTAACATACGTTTGTGATGCCCTTTATTTTAAGTTTCTTTTTTTTTCTTCTTTTTTTGGTTCTTTTTATTTAAACTATATTGTTACTAAATGTGAAAATGTGTAAAAGTAATGTGTCATGGACTTGATATTGAATTCTGTAATTTTAAAAAATTCAATAAAAAATAAAAATAAAAAAAGTTTAAAAAAGAACCATTGCGCATCTTACAGCAAAAAAAAAAAAAAACAAAACCAAAAAAAATGACATTTAATCTGTGTTTTTGTCATCAGCAATACAGTATGTTGCTCAGTTTTGTTACGGTAAGTTAAGCTCCGAATTTTTTTTAAAGTTCCAGTGAGTTTCTTCTGTTGTCCTGTTGGAGAAAAAAACATTTTTTTTTAATTCGTTTAATTTAATTTTTCGTAATGTTTTTTTTTTTTTTTTTTTGCACAACAATATCCGGATGACGGCGCTACCGCCAATTAGCTACTACTTCCTCTGGAGTCGTTGAGTAAGGTAGGATACAATTATTGGCAACCTCATGAACAAGTAGCCTATATAATTCGATGAAATATGTATGCAAAAGTGTATTAGTCAAGTATGTTGCTGGGGTATTGTCATGTCATGCCTTTGCCCTATTTTAACTTTTTGTGACATTGTTTTGGTGTTTCCATTTGTCTGATATAAAACGCTATAAAGTGCTAACTGCATGTCACATGTTAGTGTAACTAGTTCACAAACATTTTCTCAACTCTTCCTTTTCGCTTTTCGTGTAATTTAATAATGTGATATTAACATAAGGCATTCAGTAGACATTAAAATGTCACATTTTTCCTTTATCAATAGGACTATGTTCTGTCTCTCATCTGGGCAACACACACACACACACACACACACACTGTATTATTGTGTAAATGGCAGTTAAAAATCAGAGAAATGTTTACCCTTATCACAATGTCATCACGAACAAAGTTCAAAACTCAGAAGAATGACTGGTTAAGACAATTTGACCACTGAAATTAAGAAAGCACATAGCATCCCTTGCATAGTGTGATTTTAAATCCTATAGTGTGATATTAATTCAGAATGTTTCAATGGGTGGCCTATATTATACATAAATAACTTTATCTTTTTTCTTTCTTTTTTTCTCAGACAACATGGTTTCTAATAAAAAGAAATGCCCCAACTGCCCCCAGGTCATGCCCTGTGCCACTAAGGTTTGTAAGGCCTGTGGGGCAGAGCAGCCCAAGAAGGCACGTTTGATGAAGAGGCTGCAGGCCCTTGATATGAAGAAGGGGGAGTGGCTTGGCAATCTTAAAAAAAACCACAATGAGGCAGCCATGCGGGATGAAGCCATCATTTTGGTGTGTACAATTAACACTACCTTTTTTAATAGGGTCGCCACATTTACCAGTCCTGATTGAGTGACATTTTTGACAGAAGATCATAATATATTTTTCAAATGCTTTTATTTTTATTTTTGAAAAGAGGGATTTAAACCAGATTTCTGAAATATAGGGTTTACCGACCTCTAAACAGAGTTTAAACACCAAATGCAACTTGAAGGTTCTTTTTCACACAGTTAAAGCCTAGTGCAGGCGTGTTAAACTCAAACACGCGGTGGTCCAAAATTTTTTATTGTTATTATACACATGTACAACGAGATTGAAGCAACTCCTTTTCCAGTGTCAACATGTACGTAAGAGAACTGTAACAACAAGGAATAAAATAAGTATTGCAGAAGGGGGGGGGGGGGGGGGGGGTAGGGTGTAAGGTGCACAGTTCTGAGAAGCTATATACATTAAAATAGAAAGATAATTATGGTTTGTATACTGTGTGATTTTGATTGTATCAGAAGTATTAAGTATTAAATATTGAATAGTAATGAAATTGCACAGAATATCAGTGTTATCAAAAGTATTAAATGTTAAATATTGCACAGTAGGTGGGCAGAAGAAAGTTCGGGGATCGGAGGGTAAGTGTGGAGTCAGTGCCTGTGTGAGTTCAAATTGCTTATGGCTTTTGGGAACAGGCCAGCAGATTTAACTATTAAGGTCACTGACTGTTAACTTGAAAGGCATATTAATGAACTAAGTACCCGTTGCCAAAAAATCACTCTCCAGAACATTCTCATTCACGGTTCCATGCTGGTGGAACGATCTCCCCACCATCATCCGGAATGCAGAATCCCTGACAACATTCAAAAGACAACCGAAAATTCATTTATTTCATGAGCACTTAACCTTGTAAAAAAAAAAACATACAGTATGAATAGGTTCACCAAAGTAAAGAACACAGCTATATTGTGTATTTGACTAAATCCTGTATCCTAGATGTCCCACCTTCCTCCTCGTAGAACTAATCCTGTTATGTATTTGCAGTGTATTGAAATGCATTGATTTTCAGTGTAAACCTATCAATTTGGGGTGGTAAATATGAAAGATGGATGGAAAAAATCTATACATCTACAGGGCTCAACATCGATGGTTGCCCTTGGCTACCAAATTCATACAAGTGGCAACCAGATTTTGACTTTTAACCACTTTTAAAATTTAACGTTGAGTCCTGATCTGTTAATAATTCTAACATCAAATTCAAGCCAGAGATTATTTTTCATACACAGTAAATTTGACAAAATAGAAAATTCACTTTTGAGGATGACTCAGTAATTTTGCTTTTGCTGGTTATAAGTGCATTCAAATTCTGTCAATATGATCAGAGGACATTAGTATAAAATGACATGTAATAATGTGCAGTTTTTTGTCAATGTTTGGTCTTACAACAAATTTCAAGTCTTGCCTCAAACTGAATTTACACTTAGGTTTTTTGATAACATACATTTTACTATCCTTTACAAATAAATGTCTTTGCAGCTTGAGAAGCTACATGCAATGGGCTACAAGCCACTCCTCCTCCTTCAGAAGGAAGGCAATGGCAAGAAACCTAAAATAACTTCCCTCACCCCAAGATGCGAGCTGGACCCACTGGCTACACAACACCTCAGCAAAATAACAGCATTTTATGAGTTGGTTTGTGCAGGTGAGATGTACAGTATATTTTTTTTCAGTCGCCATACAGTGTACAGTTGATTGTCAATCCTTCCCTGTTTTTTCAGCACTTATCAAATATTTATAGTTTATACAACAAATGACAACCTTATTACATTTCAACGTTGTGGAATGTTGGTTACATGGACGAGACAATCGTGGCAAACAAGACACTGTCCACCGAAGGTAGAACTACTTTTTGTTGCGGAGAAACTAAGTCGAAAAATAAATAAATAAACAATACTCTGGTGTTTTAAGGTTATAATTCCAGCCATGTTCAATACATAGCCTTGTTAATATAGGTTACCAAGTATAGTCTGAAAATTTGGTAAAACATAGTTGGGTTTTCTTTAGATGCCAGTTCGATATTTGGTGTATGTTGTACCAAGTTTCCCTGTTTTCCCCATTGTTTCGCCTTTAGCTATTCACACCAAAATCATGTAAACTTGCATCCAGTGTGAAAAATAGCCTATAGCCCATTTTTTGCCTGTGTTTCAGAAATATGTAAATGCAGTCTTAAAATTCTTGTGTGCGGGAATGTCAAATAATCTGCCTGTTTGAATTGTATAATACATTATAGTTCAGCCTCATTCCTACTTTTTTTTTCTAATCAAATTTGAACAGGTTGGAAGGCGAGTGAGGACACTGTCCTCACCCTGACCCTCACCCCCTGTGACGAGCAGGGCACCTCAGGGGAGGCGGGGCCAGAAATCCTTGTGCAGGAGGCGGGGCCGGAAGGCCTCTTGGAGGAGGCGGAGCTGGAAGGCCCCACTGTGGAGACTGAAGGCCTTGTGGAGGAGGTGGAGCTGGAAGGCCCAGCTGTGGAGACTGAAGGCCTCATGGAGAAGGCGGGGCTGGAAGACCTCGTGGAGGAGGCGGGGCTGGAAGGCCACACTGTGGTGAATGAAGGCCTTGTGGAGGAGGCGGGGCTGGAAGGCCCCGCTGTGGAGACGGCAGGCCTTTTGGAGAAGGCGAAGCTGAAAGGCCCCACAGTGGTGAATGAAGGCCTTTTGGAGAAGGTGGGGCTGGAAAGCCCTGCTGTTGAGGCTGAAGGCCTCGTGGAGGAGGCGGGTGAAATACATCTACCTAAAAAAGGTAACTCTTACAGCTAACTTTTAAAGCTCTTAAAGCAACATTCCACTGTGTTTTGGTTAAATCGCTCACTTGCTGTCTACCAGAGAGTTAGATTAGGGAGGGACATATAATTTTTTTGTACTTGCATGCAACATCCCAGTTCGACATATCCCCCTATCAGCCTAATTCAATTGAAGTCGGAGGGGCCGACTAGCATGTAAGCTAAAGGCTAGTTCTCTCCAACTGAAATCATTAGCTTAGCTTGGCCCAAGTACTCCTGTGATTTGGCCAAGGTAAGCTAATGATGTCAGTTGTTACAATGGAGGTTATTGCACACATAAGAAAGAGTATGGTATGTACTGTATCCAACAACTTTTTCAGCAATTTTGCTGGGCAACTTCTCAACCGATTGATTTAGTTCTGATTGGGTGTTCATGATCATTTTTGAGGTATGACATAGGTTACACATGAGGGTTTGTGTGCGTATGCAAGTGAGTGTGTGAATGTGTGCCTGTTTTAATGAACGTATAAAAAGACATACCTAGATAGTCCTTAATTGTTTGCCACTCCATACTTAGTTTGACATCTGACGACTTCAAAACCACAGGGTCAACAAGGAAGAGAAAGCGGAAGTCAGGCATGTTTTGCATTTGTCAGGTTTTTTTAATGATATTGATATTTGTAATAAATGCTATGATGAGCAAGACCGTTTTTGAATTGTTTGCCTTTTTTGAGTGAATATATGTTTGTTTTTTCTATCCCACAGAGGCAGAAATGGATAAAAGCAAAAAAAACCAAAAAAGTAAGTTTAAATGACTTAATACATTTGCATTCAGACTTGATATTTGATCACTTTGATGTGAATGCTTGACCTGAATATGTTAATGATGTTGTTGTGTTCGTAATCTGAGTTTTGATGCCTTCAGATTGCTCCTACCACACAGGCCTAGGTGTTTATCCAATTAGGAGTGCTCTGAAAGAAAGAGTGAGAAAGGTAAGACATGCATAACAGAACACCATACTACTATACTACGTTCTGTTTACGTCAAACTAAAGTCAAGATGTTAAGTTAAAATACCTGTCAATCACAGAAGTAAAGCTTGTATACAGTATATTGTATACAGTATATACTACAGTCTCTTGACTAAAATACTTTAAATATCATGGTAAAACATGAAACAGGAAACATGGTGGCTGTTACCAAAGCCTGATGCAAAAAATATGTAAGCATCTATTGTTGTTCCTGTCATAGGGCCAAACAGAATTGCTGATTGACTGGGAGCCTTGTGCAGCATGGTATGTTTTCTACTATATGACAAATACAGAAATTAGATTGCTCTGACTCTCTATTTTACTCTCACTCTCACACACATTTTGAAGTCAATCGCGTTTACCTAGACCTGTTTTGAAGAATGTGCAAATGTGTTTGAAGTTAACATTCCCAATCGAATAATTGAAATATCACATGTAACTTAATTGTCTCCCTTCTGTTTTCAGTGGGAAACAGTGGACTCCTACTTGGGAGCCCAAGGAGTCATTTGTTTAAGTTAATTCATTTAGTAATATATGTTGTTTTATTTTTTTATTGTACATTGCATATTCAATAAAGTTTTTTTTATAGTAATTTTGTGATATTTCTATATAAAGTAAAGTGTTGTTTACAAGCCCTGTGTTGAAGATGGTAGATGTTCAACATTTCCTGCCATTTCAGAACTGGATAATTCAAGAATGCCTAACTCCATACAGAAACATGTTCTTCTTTTGATATGTGGTTTATCAAGAGGTTAGTAAATTATTCAACCAAGCAAAATGTGTGCACAAATGGAAGCAGGACTCTGTACATGCTGTAAGTCAGATGCAATTTATTGTAAATTAAAAAAAAAATCCCTCACGAATGACAGTGTTAATAATTTAAAATGAATGTGCAATATCCATAATGGTCATCACAAACACATGTTTCCATATGTAATATGCATGGCAGTTTCCAACCTGCCAGTTTCCAAAATTCATACAATAGAAGGTGATGTAGTGTGATTATTTACAATATTTGTTAATTTAGGATTGGTTTGGGGGGTTGTGTGTGTGTGTGTGTGTGTGTGTGTGTGTGTGTGTGTGTGTGTGTGATTGATTTAGCTGAAACTTGTTATTCTTGGTGGTTTAAATGACCTTACATCTGTCCCCTTTACTGATGTTTTACCAGTCACTGCTCCTGATAGGCTGATGTGGTCCCACTCCATTATTTGGTTGCAGTTCCATCAGTGGTCCCTGGTAAGGTAGATAAGTAAGTGTTGTACTGTTTTGGACATCCTCAATTTTTTACTTTACCAACTTCTGTACACCCACTGGAAAATGTCAGCTGAGCATTACATATTTGTCCCCCCCTACCAGAAACAAGCTGAAGAAGCCGGTCTTTGTCGTGCCCCACTTCCCTGTAGTAGTTCCACTCCACTGTTTGGTCGTTGATCCTTGGTAAGTACATCTTTTCACTTTCATTTCACAGCCACACGATATGCCTGTGAATGACTGTAGTAATTTAATAAGTAAGGGATAATGTGCAGAACACCAGTCATTATATTGAAAATAACTCCCTACAAGGCGAACAGGTCTTGCTTCATCCTGAAGGGACTTATTTCCCAATAATGCCCGGCATTTTGGGCATAAATCTATGTTTTTCCAATTTGATTTTTAGGCTCTCCTGTTATATTGTGGTGGTGAGACTGTAGAAGGACCCAAAAAGAAGACCCAAGACGATGAGAATGTTCCAGTGGACCATGGTGGTGGTGGTGGTGCTGCTTTTACCTCATGCCGCTTTTTGGCTGTCCAGTCAAACAGCCTGTTAAGCCTAAACACAATCCCCACCCCCCCCCACACACTCCTTTTTTTTCCACCTTTCATCTGCTTGCATCCCTGTAGTTTCCATTAAATGTATATTAAATAAAATTTTTGCAAAATATTGAGATATTTTTGTCACTTTCATACATATATGCATAGAGAAGACAGTAATTGTGATACTTTTGTCACTTTCATATAGATGACAACATTCAACAAAGTACAAATCAATTAAAAGAAGCAAACAATGTCTGTAAATGAAATTAGTATGCATTACATTAATAAACATGGAATAGTTTTTAAATTTAGTACGGAAACAGTGTTTTATTGTTAAAGGTAGTTGTGCAGTTTGTGATCTGAGTTGATTTGATGGGTGTTGATGTTTACAGTCAAATAGAGTATGCCCACTACTCCGGGTGTGCCCCCAATGTGTGTGGAGTGGACACTCTTCCTCTGACTGAATGTCCATGTATTGATAATCCATAGCATAAGTAACAATAAAAATGATTTCCTTCTAACAATGACTCAATGTGTAATCGGGTGATAACAATCTCATGATTCTTATGCATTATAATTTAATGCATATTAAATTATAAGTTTCTGTAGTTTCATGCAGCCTATTCATTGTTCTTTAGCCGAGCTGTACAGGGTGTTGCCTAGCAACAGGGGTCAGAAGTACACATTTTTGATATATTTTGTATAATTACACTGTTTTTATTGTTTGTCATTGTATGCTGTGGTTCATATAACATGTTTGTACATGAGATGGACCAATAACAGATGTGATCATTATAAACCATATCTTAAGTGATTACCATAACACACTTCAGAAAGATCTGACCAGTGCTTCAAGGATTCAAGCCCTTTTGAATGTACCATTTTTATACCTTTGGTGGGCTCTACTGAGATAACCTGGGGTCCAGGGGCAGTAAAATTTCCTCAGATGCTTCCTTCTATCTGGTTAAATAACATATGTCATTTTATTGCCACACACACACACCAGGCATATCATATGCAGAGATACAGTACAATTTCATGAGCATGTCATGAACAATAATCATGACCATAAAACATAAAGATATGTGCAATTTTGGCAAAATAAATTCAGATGTATATGTTTTGCTAAAATATATCCAGTTTCATAGCTGACCTGCTTTGGCAAGTCAAGGGCCCAGACATCCTCGGATCATAAGACAGCATGTGGGCAGTAATTTTCGGGACAGACCAGTTCCTAAATAATTCTCCAACCATTGACAGAACATTTACAGGCTATAGGCTTTCAGAAAAATGTATGGTTTTGGTGGTTGAATCAGCTGTCCCTCATTGGTAAATAGGCCAAAATGTACCACCTGTAAAGTTGGTTCCTCAATCTACAATATGGGGCTATGTAAACTGTAACCCATATGCTAAAAGCCTGTGCATGTCAATTCATAGGAATTAAGACATGTTCCATCTTCCTGCTTACTTCGGTGCATCATACTGCATACATAGCCCCATATTCTATATTGATGAACTAACTGTCCAATGCATCAATCTCATCCATGCCCTCATCACCTCCAGACTGGACTACTGCAACAGTACAGGTGCATCTCAATAAATTAGAATGTCGTGGAAAAGTTCATTTCTTTCAGTAATTCAACTCAAATTGTGAAACTCGTGTATTAAATAAATTCAATGCACACAGACTAAAGTAGTTTAAGTCTTTAGTTCTTTTAATTGTGATGATGTAGGCTCACATTTAACATGTGAATTTAACAATTCACTATCTCAACAAATTAGAATACTTCATAAGACCAATAAAAAAAACTTTTTTAGTGAATTGTTGGCCTTCTGGAAAGTATGTTCATTTACTCTATATGCACTCAATACTTGGTAGAGGCTCATTTTGCTTTAATTACTGCCTCAATTCAGCGTGACATGGAGGTGATCAGTTTGTGGCACTGCTGAGGTGGTATGGAAGCCCAGGTTGCTTTGATAGTGGCCTTCAGGTCATCTGCATTGTTGGGTCTGGTGTCTCTCATCTTCCTCTTGACAATATCCATAGATTCTCTACGGGGTTCAGGTCAGGCGAGTTTGCTGGCCAATCAAGCACAGTAACACCATGGTTGAACCAGCTTTTCGTACCTTTGGCAGTGTGGGCAGGTGCCAAATCCTGCTGGAAAATGAAATCAGCCTCTCCATAAAGCTTGTCAGCAGAAGGAAACATGAAGTGCTCTAAAATTTCCTGGTAGATGGCTGCGTTGACTGTGGACTTCAGAAAACACAGTGGACCAACACCAGCAGATGACATGGCAGCCCAAATCATCACTGACTGTGGAAACTTCACACTGGACTTCAAGCAACATGGATTCTGTGCCTCTCCACTCTTCCTCCAGACTCTGGGACCTTGATTTCCAAATAAAATGCAAAATTTACTTTCATCAGAAAAGAGGACTTTGGACCACTGAGCAGCAGTCCAGTCCTTTTTGTCTTTAGCCCAGGTAAGACGCTTCTGATGTTGTCTCTGGTTCAGAAGTGGCTTGGTAGCCCTTTTCCTGAAGACGTCTGAGCGTGGTGACTCTTGATGGACTGTCTCCAGCTTCAGTCCACTCCTTGTGAAGTTCTCACAAGTGTTTGAATCAGTCATCCCTGTTGCTTGTGCACCTTTTCCTACCCAAATTCTTCCTTCCGGTCAACTTTGCATTTAATATGCTTTGAGACAGCACTCTGTAAACATCCACACCTTTCAGTAATGACCCTCTGTGATTTACTCTCTTTGTGGAGGGTGTCAATGTTAGTCTTCTGGATCATTGCCAAGTCAGCAGTCTTCTCCATTATTGTGGTTTCAAAGAACAAGAGATACGGTGAATTTATACTGTAGGGATGGTCATTTATTGAAACTCAAATGTAAATATTCTAATATTTTGAGATACTGATTTTTGACTTTCATGAGCTGTAAGCTCTAATCATCAAAATTAAAACAAAAAAAAAAACTTTTGAAATGTTTTACTTTACATGCAATGAATCTAAAATATATGAAAGTTTCACTTTTTGAAATAACTTACAAGAAAAAACTTTTTCACAACATTCTAATTTATTGAGATGCACCTGTACTCTCTATGGCAGTGTTTCCCAACCCTGGTCCTGAAGCACCCCCAACACTCCACGTATTCTTTGTCTCCCTAATCAAACACACCTGATTCAACTCATCAGCTCATTATCACATGGGTTAATGAGCTGAGGAGTTGAATCAGGTGTTTGATTAGGGAGACAAAGAACATGTGCAGTGTTGGGGGTGCTTCAGGAGCAGGGTTGGGAAGCACTGCTCTATGGTCTTAAAAAGCACTATACAATTTAAATGTATTATTAGTATTATTATTATTTAATGCCTGTAGTGCTACTCTGTATTAGCATATACATTTGATGTATGTTTTATGCGCATTTAATCCACAAAAAATCTTCTAAAACTACTGTTCAGAGAGCATATTTTTGACATGTTGGTCAACAAAAGTTCTGAAATCATACACAAACCATTAAAATGTCCATATTTTGATTATGATAAAAAGAGGTGTGCTTTGCTGAGATAAACCCAATTTCACTGACCTTACCTGCCGTGGCAAGCTTGATGCACCGGATATACTTATAAACAATTCAGACACCCATATTGGCCAGACAGGCCTAGGTAAGTGTTACACCCATTATTTCATGAAATGTCAGCATGTGGCACATACTTTGATACAGGGAATGATAAATTGTTAGTCAAATTTTAGACCTCCAGCTGCTTGTGTGTTGTGAGGAGGCGGAGCATAAGATTGGAAAAAAATTTATTTCTAGGAGGCGCTATACAATCAGTGAATGTGTAAGGTGTGATTTTACTT
>JAMKFB010000047.1:0-25765 GCA_036247105.1 Cirrhinus mrigala | reverse complement strand
ACGGTGTACATTTTAGGACATCCTCAGACATCAGTCATAAAATGAAAAGGCGTCATGCCTCAGACTAAAAGGCTTCAGTCACTGGACAAAACGGCTTCATGCCTCAGACTAAAAGGCTTCAGGTCTCAGGAAAAACGACATCAGGTGTCAGGTTTCGTACAATTAGGCATCAGACGAAACGGACTCAGATTAAAAGGCATCAGACGAAACGGACTCAGATTGAAAGGCATCACACGAAAAGACGTCGGGCGAACGTGTGACGTCAGCAGTCACGCCCATCCGCGATATATCGCCTACGCCTATATATATATATATATATATATATATATATATATATATTAGGCGTGGTTTCCACGCCCATATCACATATGTCACCTTGATTTCCCCATCCCGTTCATACTTCCCCGGAAGTATGTTAAAGCAATTTATGACATTTTCGGGATCTAAATAAAATAATGTTGTCCTTCCTTTTATTAATACAAGTTGCATTAGTTTCATTAGGCTAACTGTTAATAAATACCTTTAAACCTTACCTTGTTCATTCATGTAATGAGATAAATTCACATTAATTATGATTGATTTTGACCTACCCAAGGCAAATTTTAAATGTATCAAATTTAAAAGGATAGGAATTATATTTTGGTGTATTGTAAAATATTGTAAAATTATTGTAAAAGTTGGTATTGTATACTTGTCATTTAGTTTTCTAAAGATGTGATCCACTTATCACAAAGTGTTAACACAAAGTGCAAACACAAAGTGTTTGAATGACAGAATCAACAGTTCTCCATATGCAGTAAGCTACACATACACATGCTGAATGCACTGATAGATTATATAACATGACATTGACCTTTAGGTCTTGTTCATCACTACTTAATATGATATTTGCGCAGGTCCTCCACATACTTAAAGATGAATAAAAACAAAACATCCATTGCTTCTTGGGTTATTTCATATTTATTATTTTACAAAAATAATTCAGTAAAAAAATAGACAAAAATATACACTATCAGTCAAAAGTTTTTATTTTTATGATTTTTAGTTTTTTAGTTATTTTTTATTATTATTATTTTTTTTTAAAGAATTCTCTTCTGCTCATCAAGCCTGAATTTATTTTATCCAAATAACAGCAAAAGCAGTAATATTGTGATTTTTTTTTTTTTTTTTGATATTGAAAATAACTGCTTTCAATTTAAATATTTTTATTTTTTTAATTAAATATTTATTGTCACATGATCCTTCAGAAATGTGTCTAATATGCTGATTTGCTGCTCAAGAAACATTTCTGAATATTATTATAATTATCATCATCAATATTTAAAGCAGCTGATTGCATTTTTTTCAGGATTCTTTGATGAATAGAAAGATACAAAGATCAGTATTTATCTGAAATAAAATGTTTTTGTAACAGTATACACTATACCATTCAAAAGCTTGGAGTCCTTATTTAGCAAGGATGCTTTAAAATAATCAAAAGTGATGATAAAGACATTTATAATGGCACAAAAGATTTCTATTTCAGATGAATGAATTCAAATGCTGTACTTCTGAACTTCATCAAAGAAACATGAAAAATGTTTATTTGCTGTTTTCAACACAATAATAATACAAATGTTTTTTGAACAGCAAATCAGGATATTAGGATGATTTCTGAATGATAATGTGACTGGAGTAATGATGTTAAAAATTCAGCTTTGAAATCACAGGAATAAATAGCATTTTAATAGAAATAAAGAAAACCGTTTCAAAAAAACAAAATAATAGTAAAAAATATTGTAACACTTGACTGTTTTTGCTGTACTCTGGATAAAATAAATAAATGCAGGCTTGGTGAACAGAAGAGGATTCTTAAAAAAAAAAAAAAAAACATTAAAAATCCTTCTGTTCTAAAACTTTTGACTGGTACTGTTTGACAAAAGTTATGTTCCAACTCTCATAAAGTGTGAGCAGTTGAATCATCAAATAAACAGTTCTTGATATGCAGTACACATACAGTATCTCGAAAGTGACGACACCCCTCACATTTCATCAATCATTTTAGTATATATTCTCAAGGGGCAATACTATAGAAATTAAACTTGGATATATTTTAAAGTAGTCAATGTGCACCTTGTATAGCAGTGTATATTTACTGTCCCCTAAAAATAACTCGACATACAGCCATTATTGTAAAACAGCTGGCAACAAAAGTGAGTACACCTATGTCATTTAACCATGCAAAGCCACATGTCCTATTCATCATGTTCATGTTTTTGTCTGCTTGACAGGACCATACAAAGTTGTGTATCTTGTATCAGAGCAGTTAAAATTTGGTGCTTTGTGTACAACTCTCTCATACTGACCACTGGATGTTCAACAAGGCACCTCATGGCAAAGAACTCTCTGAAGATTTGAGAATTAGAATTGTTGCTCTCCACAAAGATGGCCTAGGCTATAAGAGGTTCAGTAACAACCTGAAACTGAGTTACAGTACTGTGGCCAGGGTCATACAGAGGTTTTCTAAGACGGGTTCCATTCAGGATAGGCCTCGCAAGGGTCGATCAACGAAGTTGAGTGGTCGTTCTGTGTGTCAGGTGCAGAACCTGGCTTCAAAAAACAGATGCATGAGTGCTGCCAGTATTGCTTTAGAGGTTGCAGAAGTAGAAGGTCAGCTTGTCAGTGCTCAGACCATACGCTGCACGCTGAAACAAGTCGGTTTGCAATGGCGTCATCTGAGAAGAAAGCCTCATCTGAAGCTGGCTTACAAGAAAGCCCGCGAACAGTTTGCTGAAGACAGCCTGTCCAAGAGCATGAATTACTGGAACCATGTCCTATGGTCTGATGAGACTAAGATAAACTTGTTTGGCTCAGATGGTGTCCAGCATGTGTGGTGATGCCCTGGTGAGGAGTACCAAGAAAATTGTGTCTCTCCTACAGTCAAGCATGGTGGTGGTAGCATCATGGTCTGGGGCTGCATGAGTGCTGCTGGTACTGGGGAGCTGTGGTTCATTGAGGGAAAAAGAGAATTCCATTATATACTGTACATTTCTGAAGGAGAACATGATGCCTTCCCTTCAGAAACTGGGCCGAACGGCAGTTTTCCAACATGTTTTCAAACACACCACCAAGATGACAATTGCCTTGCTGAGGAAGGTGCAGGTGAAGGTGATCTGACCTGAACCCTATTGAGCACCTATGGGGCATCCTCAAGCGGAAAGTGGAGAAGCACCATGTGTCTAACATCCAGCAGCTCCATGATGTCATTATAGAGGATTTGAAGAGGATCCCAGCAACAACCTGTGCAGCTCTGGTGAATTCCATGCACAGAATGATTGAGGCAGATAGATAACAATGGTGCTAACACAAAATATTGACACTTTGGACACAGTTTTGACAAGTTCACTTAGAGTGTACTCACTTTTGTTGCCAGCTGTTTTACAGTAATGGCTGTATGTCGAGTTATTTTTAGGGGACAATAAATATACACTACTATACAAGCTGCACATTGACTACTCTAAAATATATCCAAGTTTCATTTCGATAGTAGTGTCTCTTGAGAAGATATACTAAAATTATTGCTGAAATGTGAGGGGTGTACTTACTTTTGTGAGATACTGTACATACATACACAGGCTACACAGAGAGATTCCTTGCTCTGATAGATTATTCACAGAAAATGGCATGGACCTTTAGGCCTTGTTCGTGAAGACCATTTGTAATGAAAGTGTCCAGTTCCTCCAGATACTCAATGATTATTAAAAAAACATCTCTTGGTTCATCCGATTCTCCCCCGAGGTAGTCTTTGATGGCATTCTGTTGATTTTTACTGTCCATCTGGAGAAAGGCAGGCCATTTCACCGCCCCACAGAATAACTCACGGTGACTCTGTGTCCAGCAATGTCCCTTGCATGTAGTCCTCCAAGTAAATAGTAATGAGTCATTTTCTTTACTGGTGAAACTGCAGCAGGCCCCTCATCCCTGGAGAACTGCCCTGCATCAGGCTTGGATTGAAAATCTGTAGAATGATGAAAAACATTGACAAACATTATGTGATCTTTCCATTAATACAAAAGAATACAAAGATAATTTGTGACAAATACACAGTTATCCAGCAAGATGTAGTTAAATGATGCGGTTGCTCAACCAAGCTACTGTGCATGGGTACTATGATCAGTGTACACTGCCCTCCAAAAGTTTGGAAACACCCCTGGTAAAGTCTGGTTTTGGACGATATCAGCATAAATCCTTATCATTTTTGGTGCAAATACATTAAAGTAATTTGACATTATCATTGAAGACCAGTAATAATAATTTTCATTTTGATTACATAATAATGTCAATATATACATGTCAAAGTCAGACATGCCCGTTTGCCAGCTGTGATGCCTGGTCACTGGTTTAAGCTTGGCCCAGGTTTTTAAAAGATTTTTGGGTCAGCACACCTTAATTGATTGCCATTTAGCTTTAGAATACAATGAATTTAGGCCCAGATTATACAGAGCTGTAATAGCTGCTAATGGTGGATATTTTGATGCATCGAAAATGTAATGTTTTCGTAGTTTGTGTTGTCCCTTATCAGTGCAAAATTGTCACAAATTAAAAAGGATTGTATTGTCGAAAACCCCACTTTTCTAGGGCATTTCCAAACTTTTGGTGGGCAGTGTATATCATTAAAGATGTCATAATGTATGTATTTAAGTGTTTTGTGTGTCTGAATGGTTGGGATGAGTGTTATGTGTGTATGTGCAAAAACTGCACACTGATTCAGCATTCATTTTACTGAATCATCTGATACATGTATGTATTTGTATACACACACACACACACACACACACATATATTGCTAAAACATGCCTTTGTAGTTGAAAACATATAAGTTACTAAGTGTACTGAACTGTTATGCACACAAACGACGCACACATCGTTAAAGTTTTTTTTTTTTACTTACCGACACAGCAAACAACTACTTCTTTTTAGCGGTTTGCAAACAACAGCACTATCTTCTTATCGATGCTTCTTCCTGTTTCAAAATGAATGAAAATGTGACATATTTGGACACAGGTGTGGCTTTTGACATCACATTCCTCGTAGCTTCGTCTGATGCCTTTTAATCTGAGTCCGTTTTGTCTGATGCCTTTTAATCTGAGTCCGTTTCATCTGATGCCTAATTGTACGAGACCTGACACCCGACACCTGACGTCGTTTTAACTGAGACCTGAAGCCTTTCACTCTGAGGCCGATGCCGTTCTGTCTATTGACTGAAGCCTTTTAGTCTGAGGCATGACACCTTTTCATTTTATGACTGATGTCTGAGGATGTCCTAAAATGTACACCGTATGTGACTGTTCCTCTCAAGAAGTCTATGTTAAAAGACAACAAGGCATGTGGTATGAATAAGATAACAGCTGCAGTTTGCAAGGGGGAAACTCTGTCCTCTGCTTGCTATTTGTTTTACTGGGTTTTAAGTACATGGTATTTTACCCGATTCTATCTTGTCTGTTATGTTGGTGCCTATTATTAAAGATAAAGCTGGTAAAATAAATAGTTATCGACCAACTATCGACCAATAGCTTTGGCCAGCATTCTATCTAAAGTCCTTGAGAGAACTTTACTAAATAAGTTGGAGATGTTTGTCCTGACTTGTGATAACCAGTTTGGTTTTAAACCTAAACATGGCAAAGATATGTGTATTTTTGCTTTAAAGGACATTTTAGATTTGTATAACAGGCAAAATTCCACAATGCGTGTTTTATTGATGCTTCTAAAGCCTTTGATTGTGTAAATCATGAAAAACTATTTGGCAAGTTAAGCAATAGAGGAGTTCATAAATTTTTAACAAGAATTCTGTTTTTTTTGGTATGCTTATCAGTCAATGCATGTGAAATGGGGTAATTCTGTGTCTGCTCCATTCAATTTATGTAATGGAGTTGGACAGGGAAGTATTTTGTCTCCCTTTCTCTTTAATGTTTATATGGATGATTTATCGAAGCTGCTAAACGGCTGTGAAACAGGGTGTATTGTTGGTAACACTATCATCAACCACTTGATGTATGCAGATGATTTGGTGGTTTTTTGTCCATATAGTGTGGGCCTTCAGCAGTTATTGAGGGTCTGCACTCAATATGGATTAAATTTCAATATTAAATTTAATGCAAAGAATATTATGATAATTAGGAGTAGGGAGGACCGGTCTGGTGCTGTCCTTAATGTATGTAAGGAGGTTAAATACTTGGGGCATTGTATAACTGATGACTTGTCTGATAGGGACATTTACAGACAGTGTCGTATGATGTACGCTCAAGTTAACATGCTAATGCGCAAATTTAGTATGTGCTCAGAAACTGTTAAGATTGCACTTTTTAGAGCATTTTGTACCCCTATGTATCCTGCCCATTTGTGGCAGTGTTATAGAAAGAGTAGCATGCAGAAGCATATAATGATGGATTGAGGTTGTTGCTTAAGGTTCCACGATGGAGCAGTGCAAGCCACATATTTGTTTGTGCAGGTGTGCCAACTTGCTCTGCTGTGTTGTGTAATTTGATGTAGAGGTGTATGTGTAGGTTATCAGACTCTGCAAACAGTATAATTTTAACACTAACGAACCCAGCACTTAGTTCTGTTAGATTTTTCTCCAGTTTGTTTTATTTTAATTAGTTGTTTTATTGTTGTTTATCTTGTCTACTGTATTGTCTGTGTTATTGGACCATGTGTGTCCTTAATAAAGTTTTGATGATGATGATAATGGTTGATGAATGGTTTAGTACTCTTGACCAATAAGTGGTGCTGTTACCAAATGGATGTGGTGTGGTCAGTGAGAGGTGGCAATTACACATAAAACATTCGTCAATATGTCAATATGTCAAAGCTTTGCAGAGATAACAGACATACACCCTCAGATGCAGTTTGGCATCTTTCCAGCAAATTTTTTGATGCATTAAATGAAAAACATTTCCTACTGTACATCAACATGTAATCCATAACTTTTTGTCAGCATGGTCCTGAAGATGATCCGAGTCAAATTTAGTGAAAATCTGAGTAACGGTCTAGGAGGAGTTTGAAAAAATAGGTTTTCAACATAAATCAAATGGCGGACAGAAAGTTCATTCCAGTTATGGTATAATGGGTATCAATGTTCTTGGTATGATCCAAGGAATATCTCAAGGCCAGTTATTTCATTAAAGTAGGCTAATTTAAACAAAAGTTATTAGCATTTTTCAAAAGGTATTGATAAGTTTTGACCACAAGGTGTCACTGCCTTTTTGAGGCACTATTTGAGTACTGTCAGGGCATGGTGCCGCGGACACATACCGAATTTCGTAAAGATACAACAAATTTTCACAAAATTCAAAATGGCCAACACCCAAAATAGCTGACATGAAAAAACTGGGTATGGTTTGACTCAGCATGATGCACCAAATCTAGAGAGACCTAAAGAAAGCTTTGTGATTTTTGGTGAAAACATTGAGAAATTATAAGCAAAAATATAATTTTTTTCATATCTTCTGACCAGTAGGTGGCACTGCGCCGGTCATGCTTGTTATGACACACACCAAGTTTGGCCTCAATATGCCAAACGGTTGCAGAGATATAACCTCACATCCATTTTTGCATGCTTTTCCTCAGATTCGTTTGTGTGTTATTCGAAAACGGTTTGACTAATCAACTTGAATTCTATAACTTTTTACCAGCATGTTCTGATGATGATCTGAGACAATTTTGGTGAAAATCAGACGTACCATCTAGGACGAGTTTGGAAAAGCAGGTATTTCGAACAAATAAAAAAAAAAAAAAAAACTAAACCTTACAATTTTTAAATTTTGGCATTCATGCGACTCGGCATCAGCCAAAGAATCAGAGGGGGAAAAAATGCTTCTGTGCTTCACAGTTCAAAAGTTATTAGCATAAATATGAGTAAAACTTTGTACAAGTGATGGCGCTAGAGAGTTTGAGACTCTAAACAAAAACGAGCATTTAATGACGTAGATGTCAGAGTATTTCACGTTGGGTCATTCAGTTGGATAATTTCTCCAACAAAAGGAAGGTAAGGAAAAGAAGCACTAACACAGACAATAAAATTTAGCTTGTCAATATATCTCCTCTTCTCAGGTTCACATATTGGTGAAATAATCCTATAACATGGTTAAAAATAATAAATGCTTCTCGTCACCGATTGCATTTCCCTGCAGTGGACGTAGTTCTCAGAGTAATATGACATGTTGCACTTTACTTTTGTGTCCTTAAATGCTCGTTTTTGGAGTCAACAGCTTATAAAAACCTATTTTTCTGGGTTCTTTAGCTTGTTTACAGTACACCTTATCACATAGCAGCCTTTAGACATTGTTCTGTTTTTTGTTATCCTGCAATACAAAGTCAATGGAGAGTGTTGGATTGTCTCCCAAATCTAATAACCCGAATCGAACTGTAAAAACAGACTTTTATTCGCGAACTTACTCTTGTTAAAGGAGAAGTATACTTCCAAAACAAAGATTCACATATAATGTACTCACCCCCTTGTCATCCAAGATGTTCTCTCTCTCTATTTCTTTACGACTGAAGAAAGAAAGACATGAACATCTTGGATGACAAGGGGGTGAGTACATTATATGTGAATCTTTGTTTTGGAAGTGGACTTCTCCTTTAAGTATGGCCGCTGTTGTCACCAGAAAAACTTTTACCCTGCAGGCGCCATTCCGGAAGCCAGAAACACGGAAGTGAGAAAAAGGCTCATGTTCAACTGCCAAGCGCATTCACAACAGTCGGCGCGTGATGCATCAACGTGCTCTGGCATATACAAGAGCAAGCAACCATATCTTCAGTTGATCAGGCTCAAAAGTTGGGACTCAATAGTGTTGTGAAAAGTCAACACACCCGGTTGAATTCGCAAACGGGATCTTTTAGTTTTTAATCAGTTGCAACAATCAGGATAAGCACAAGAAATTAAATTTTGAGTAGCCATTGTACTCACAATCTCTACACTGTGTAAACAATAAGTGACGTAAACGCGCGATAGATCGCTTCCGTGCATGCGTCTACTATGCCAGAGCACGTTGACACATCACAAACCAGCTGTTGTGAATGCATTTAGAATAGTTGGACATTGTGGTAGATCAGAGGTAAAAAAGTTATATAAATACTGTTCAATTTCTTGCACAGACCAATTGTGTCATGTCTTAACACCTCAGTGTATCATCACGAGCAGCAGGGTTTATTCGATTTTGTTTTACTGAAGAAGCAAAGTCACCTACATCTTGAATGCCCTGGATAAACATCAAATTTTCAATTGTGGGTGAACTATCCCTTTAAACCTGAATACACACACACTCATGGCGACTTGTGTCACAAGTCAAAATTAGCTATATAGACAGTCTCTAGCGGCCAGTCGATGAATTGCAGTTTAAGTCACTTCCATGTTGGCTTCAAGAGGGAGACCAGGAGGTTGCTGCTTGGTAAAAACACAAGTTTTGCCTAAATAATAAATGCTTTTTACTCCAGCTGATATTTCTCATGGTAGGTTATTTTTAAGTCTGTACAGACACATATTTTTAAAGACTTAAAAAAAAATGCACCATACTGGCCCAGAGGGAAATAACTTATATATTTGCAGAGTTGTATAAACCTTGTAATTTTTACAATAGACCATTTGTGACTTCTAGTAATCTGACAGCAGATCATTTTTTATATAAACATGTCAGCATATTTTCAATAATGTTTGTAAAATGTACACAAAATCACTAAGTATTCTTTTCACTGCAGATAATGTTAAATCTACTGTAACCACCTCACAAAACAGTATTACTGTCAAACTTTTAATTTAACTTTACAATCAAATTAATACATTTATATAATTTCTTAATTCTATAATTTTCTAAATTCAACTGATCTTAATGGCTAATGAATTAATTTGATACATTACAGATTTATATAGATATAGAATATAAGATAGATAAAGAATATAGAATATAGATAAAGATTCTATAGAACTAGTTTGCAGTTTCTGAAACAGATGACCAAGTATAATAAATTTTTGATATAGTATAAGCAATTTAGCCCTAAAGATAACCACACTGTTCACATATGGCAGATAACTGTTGAATAAAAAATACATTTTACATTGCAATATTACGGTGGCCGAGAAGTGCAAAACAAATCACAATTCTGAAAACAAAATAACAAATTACAAAAGCGAACGCAAATCTAAAAAACAAAATAACAATTCGGAAAAAAAAAACAATAGCAATTCCGGTTTGTAAACCGGAAGAGGTAGGTACACTACCTCAAGGCAAAAGACCTTAACTTTGATTTTGGTCAAAAATTAGTCATCTTTTATCATGTTTATAAGTATCTTGAGTCAATTTAGTTGTTTTTCCGAGAAAATAATGAATTGTCTTAACCGTAACTTCAAAAAACCCTGGAGAAACCAAGGCAGAGCACCTTATAACACCAGTTGCCGCTCTTTGACTTCGTTTGGAATGCTCAAATTGAGTTAGGGCGTTCTGCCACACGTCAGTATAAAGTTACGGTGCTGACTCTGAGTTATACAGTGTTTTGCCTTTGTTTTACTGTCCGTGAAGTCTGCCGCATTTTAAATACGGTGTAACTTGTTTACTTTCATCTGATCTGTCACTGAAGCATTAGACAAATGAATTGGATAGACAGCAATCGGCCAGACAGCTACATATAATAACGCACTGTACAGAGATATTTTGGCAACAATATGTAAATGTGAATAATGTTTTTTTTTTTTTTTTTTTTTTACTTTTTATAATGCAGATTATTCAGCAAGCTGTCACTGCTAGTTAGATGCATGTGGAATCATGTAGCATGATCAATTATAAAATGCAGGCTACAAAGAGTTTGCAATTAAATCCATATCCTACCTTTTCTTGTAACTTGATAAAATCAATCCACAAGCATTCCGGCCATTCCTGCTTGCTGGTATTCACATCAATCCAGAAGTCGGTCTTTTAAGTTAGTCAATATAAAAACTATTCTGCTATGTCTAGCGTTCTCTTACGTTACTGAGCATAGCAAACTGTGGTACGAGTACCAGTAGTGGTACTCAGGCTCCCTCTAGTGGTACACAGGGGAAGTTACCGCATTTTGCCTTGATGTGACTTCTCACTTTTTGCAGACACTGCAAAGGCAGAGTACCCTAACTTCGAAATAGGGGTAAAAATCAAGTTTGAGCTCACAATTTTTTAATGTAGATAATTTTAATTGCTAAAACATCTAACTGCCAAATTTCCAGTGTCCTACCTATAATTAATTTGGCTGGACAAATAAAAAACTTTAAAGTCATTTTTCTCATTTTCACACTCTAGCGAGTTAAGGTCTTTTGCCTTTGTAGGGCAGTATAGTTTGAGACAGCACCATTGGTTTGAGAATAGATTACTGCTGACTAGACGAGACATCTGTCAATCAAGGTATACAGAAAGAACAGCAGAGTCATGATAGTTGGAGATGGTCTTATGCTGCCTTCACGCCATGTCATAATTACCGTAATTCCGAGATGACAACATGTGACATTTTACTCATATGCTGCGTTCACGCCATATCGTAATTACCGTGATTTTGAGATGACAACATGTGACATTTTACTCATATGCTGCGTTCACGCCATATCGTAATTACCGTAATTTAGAGATGACAACATGTGACATTTTTACTCGGAGCTGTTCACGTCCTCAGACTCAGAATTATGGTTTTCTATGGCAACACTGCCAATGCCTAAGCAGAGCGTATGTTGGTCAGGTGGTACAGCGGTCATGTGGTACAAGTCGTAGCTCTCAGAAGACTCCAAGCTCACAAGTTGTAATTATGAGTTATACGATGACGTGAGTGCTTTTTACAAGTTGGAATCTCATAATTACAGGAATTCCGATATGGTGTGAACACACCTATACCCAGCAAACATGCCCGTTTGGGCCCTGCGTGAGCCCCAATACCAGCGTGAAATGCAGGGCACGTGTGGGCCCCACACTATGGGGCCCGTGTTGGGCCCGAGTGGGACAGCCCAAAAGTGTGGGTTAAGTGTGGGCTGGCCCACACAAAGCAGAGTGGGCCCATAACAATTCCCACAGTATATCCACTCTGTGGGCACAGTGGGGGAGGTGTGGGCATGCTGCGGGCTGGGTGTGCACAGTGGGGAAAGTGTGGGTATGCTGTGGTCTGGGTGTGGGCACAGTGGGGAAAGTGTGGGTATGCTGTGGGCTGGGTGTGGGCACAGTGGGGGAAGAGTGGGCATGCTTTGGGCTGGGTAGGGGCACCTGTGAATGGCCACTGTGGCCTTAACAAATAACAAAATTAGTTCGCTTTTACTTTGCACCTGCAAAATGCCACAATATTACTAGTAATGCATATGCAGAATAATTGCACATTGAAAGTAGAAGTAATAAATTAAGAGTCATAAATTTCGAATACTTTCATTTATTCAAAGCCAGATTAAAAAATAAATAAATAAATAAATAATAAAAAAAAAAAAAAACAAGCAAAACACTACTGTTCAAAAGTTTAGGGTCGGTAAGATTTGTCAATGTTTTTGAAAGATCTCTCTTATGCTTACCAAAACTATATTTATTTGATCAGAAATACAGATAAATTATGAAAAATTACTGTTTTCTGTTTTAACATATTCTAAAATTTCTAAAAAAAAAAGTCTCCCAGGGCACCAATAATCTGTTGTGGAACTTTTATTAATGTTAAAAACAAATGTATGCTTTGTTGATGGCAAATATATAGAGAGATAGAAAGAGTGTGAATGAACAGCATGACTAAATGAGACCATAAGAGAGCTATGCTTGATTGAGAGAGTGAGATTAAGGGTAGGACAGTGTGTGAAAGAGTAAATAAATTCATATACAACATTGTCTCTTTTTTGACATATACAACATTGTCTGTCTGTTTTTTGTCAATACTATGAAAGTCAGTGGCATCCAGTGTTGTTTCCATTGTACAGACAAAAACAATACTGGTTTTAAACAACAACAGAGTGAGTAAATGATGACAGAACTTTAATTTTTTTAATGAATTACTAAGGACTTGAACTTGATGCATGAATGTGCAGCTTTAAATAAACTTAAATGCACTTACATTACAAAAGATGCAGCGACCTAGTGGCTCTTTGTTCAGATGCAGTTGACAAGCCAAAGGCAGAAAAAGAGAGAGAGAAAAAAAAAGAATATTAGTGAAATATTGTATATAACAATACAAATTAAAAAGTATTTTTGTTTTGACTAATCACCTTTGAGAAGAGATGCAGGATGACTGTTAAGGTGATCACTTACAACAGTGGTGTCCTGAAGGACCAACATCCGGCGGAGTTCAGCTCCAACCTGTCCACACACCTGCTTGGAAGTTTGTGGTAATCCTGAAGACCTTGATCAGCTGGTTCAGCTGTACATGATTGGAGCTGGAGTTAATCTTTGCAATCAAGACTAGATGGAAATACACTTATATATACACTACAGTACGAGTGATAAAAGAAATGACCAATTCAGTTCAAATCAAATCACTTTATTTTCACAATACCATAATCACAAGTGTACAGGTGAAATTCGTTTGTGCAAACTGCAGCATTACAGTATGGATGAAAAATATTAAATATATGCAACACACACATATACATATATATATATATATATATACACTGTATATATAAGGGACTCAATACGTGTAGAGAACAATATATGGTAAATATTATGCTATACAGTGAGCACAAAATGAAAACAATGATAAACAATAATCACAGTGCAGTATGGTATGAATTAGTGCAAACAGAATGTCAGGGTGCAGAATAATAGTGAGCCAGAGTCCAGACAGTGTAACTGTTAGAGGGAAGTGCATATGAGGTTGATGTGCTGTGTGTGGTGTTACTGGTATGAGTTCAGTTCAGTCCAATTGCCTGTGGAAAGAACTTGTCTCGCAGTCTGCTTGTGTAGGTTCTGCAATAACTTCTGCCTAAAGGTAACAGTGAGAGTGATCCATGCAGTTGGCTGGAGTCTCTGATGGTCCTCTGTGCTTTCCTCACACACCACCTGATGCAGATGTCCTGGAGGGACAAAACATGTATTAAATGTTGTAAATCAAACAATATATAGAATTTGTATTTATAATTGTTGCATTGGACTTACCATTGATTCTTGTTGGAGGTATGGGCCAAAAGAATCCCTCCACAACTCTTGTTGTTTAGTTGTGACGTTTACTTTTATGCGCCGTGACATCTGAGCTGTCACAGTAGAGCTGTCCGCAAATGCAGTCTTCACAGCATATACCTGATGGGTTCAGGCTGCAGTGCTGTACCTGGTGGCCATTGAATCAATCTATTCATCAACTGGCTTCATCCTCCTTCAAACAAACAGACAAAACAATAAGTCAACAAATAAATAGTGTTGGTGATTACAGGTGCAGGTGTCAGTACTCACCATATTTGGTCATTTCCTGCCCAAATTCCAGAGACGATGGCACAGTTGATTTGCTAATTCTAGGCACTATAAAAAAAGATGTGTATGTGAAAAATGATAACGGTTGTCTTTTGAGAGATCAACATCAAATGAAGCACCACATATAACTACATTGCTTGAATACATACATACCAGTGAAATCTGTCTTTTCTATCTGGGCACAAGAAGACCATGTTCATTCCTCATTCATCAGGACTGGTTTGACTGGCTTGCTGTGACTGATTTTCTTTTCTTTTCTTTTTGGTCTCCAGCTGTAAAGCAAGAAAATATTTATTGACCCCATGTTTAATTATTATTGTTTTTTAAACATAAAATAAGCAGTTATAATTATATACTTCAAGCTCAAGTTCCCTGGCAACTCCAGCAGGCTCCTGAGTTCATCTGTACACATCAGATTCAGAGTCTGAGAAAAGGCCATCATGTGAACTCCAGTTTCTACCTTACAACAGAGCACAAAAGAATGTGTAAGTGAGTGAGGGAGTAATAGATATAGATGAAGAGAAATAGGCAGAATTTAGTGTGTAAGTTTAACAGAATGAGAGGAAAGCAGCATTAGAAAAAAATATTCTTTAAAAGCAAGCTAATATGATTTTTTTAAATATGATTACCTGCTGACAATTTTGTTATAAGCAGTTCCGAGTCCACACTGCAACTATTTAACATTAAATGACACAGAGAAACAATATGGTTGGAATCTCTTTCAGAACAAATTTTTGCAGCACACGCTTATAATAAACAGAATGTTATTTTATGTTAGTATGAAAAATAAATGGTTAAAATAGTTATCATTATAGTTCTTGCCCTTGGTGTAAACAGCTTCAAGTGATCTGATTTGTCATGTGACAAGTTAGTGATGGGAGTGAGTGTTGACTGTAAAGGAGAAATTAAAAGATAATAAGTAAATATGCAAAAACTGGAAGACTGCAGTAAAGTACTGAGAGCAGATGTGCCACATGAGAGAAAGTGATGTGGAAGCTTTTGGAAGGGCTGATATTATGGAGAGCTGATGAAGAATGACTGCAAGACAGGAAAAAAGAGAACTGATCACATGATGAACAACAAAAACAACGACAATGGCAGACAACAAAATACTGTAACTGCAGCATGTATAACAGTAAACAGAATGTTATCATCTGTAGGTGTAGATGCTAAAATAGTTATTATCATAGTTCTTATTCATGGTGTGAACAGCTTTTAGTTTAAGATATCATGTACTGTTAGAACAGGAAGAGACTGTGGCAATTTGTAAAGGTTAATAAAGAAAGAACACAATGAACTTAATATAAACTTTATGATACAAACACTCTGACTACTTACAATGGGAAAAATTAGCATGAGAGTTCAGGCAATGGCCAATGACAAAAGTACGAGTGAAAGTCGTAGAATTTTGTACAAGTACGCTTGTACAATAATATATAAATTTGCTGTTAACTGTATGAATGACTTCGACATGACACTTTGTTGGTTGTTCTTTCTGATGGGGCTGTGGAGCAAGCTCTGCAAAATGTAACTGCAGTACAGTTCAGTCAAGATGCTCAGACCGACACTGACATACCTTTAGAAAAGTTTGCCTTTGCTTTTGGTCTTTTCCCGTAAATGCACAATATGGCCCAATTCAGATCCCATGACAGGCCTTCCTTTGGTCTTCCCTTTCAGCTGAAACAAAGAGAAATACATAAATGTTAAGACAATGTGCTAAAAAGAAATTTGTGACCAAAATATTTAAGAGGAACGACTGTAAGGAAAGTTATTATTAACAGATAAAATAAGGATGCATGCATTAAAGCAAATCAGTTATAGCTAAATGTCTTCAGCATTACTGTGAAAGGTTGAATCATTGAAGGACTTGTTCAGCCTCCTTGGCAGCTTCTTCCAGATCAGCACTGGGAGCTTTGAGTTCAAGTTCCCTGTTAATTCTAGCAGCTTTCTGAGAGAATTGGTCAAAATGATAAGATTATAAAAATGTCATGATGGACCACAGAAAGAGAGAGCAAAACTATGTGTAAATTAATTATGGATTACAGTTCAGAAAAATAGGAACAAGTGATGGCATTTACAAGAGATGGTTTCTTTAAAGAGCTGCTGGAGTAAGTAATCTGACGTAACTGCAAGACAGAAAAAAAATATAAAATTACAATTACTTAAAAAAAAGTATTAAAGGTGTGGCAAGCATTGTAGTCACTGTGCTTTACAAATTGTGTAAATCACGTTGTGGTGATTGTGCTTTAACTACAAATAGCACAGTAAAACTATGGTTACTGAGGTAAAACCATGATAAGTGTTAAGGTTATTGTGCTTTAACTACAAATACCACAGTAAACATATGGATACTGAGGTAAAACTATGGTAAGCATTGTGGTTATTGTGCTTTAACTACATATACAACAGTAAAACTACAGTTACAGTGGTAAAAACCATGGTAAGCGTTGTGGTTACTGTGCATTGGCTACACATAATATGGTCAGGCAACAGTTACAGTGGTAAAAATATGGTAAATGTGTGGACTATTACATGATCAGGCTTATCACGCGATACTGGGTTGGTTGATTTGTAGAGCTGTCATCAGCCACGTGAACATGATTAAAATGGTTTTATTTATATATTATATATTTATATATTGTATATTTCAAAACTGCAACAGTTAGAAGTTAGCTTAGGCTAATGTCAATGTAAGGCTAATGTTAGCAGCTGTACTAACGCTGCAACCGACTGTTCTACTAACTAATTTGAACGCATACGCTTCCATTTTAACACATGACCCCAGAAGCCCCGAAATAATTAAAATAATGATCACATTACAAAATAAAAGATTATTGCCCTTACTTACCTGTTTGAAGGTGTACACGCATTAGGTGAACTGGGCAAACCGAGCCCAGTGTTGCCAACTTAGCAATTTTGTTGCTAGATTTAGCAACTTTTCAGACTACCCTAGCAACCTTTTCTTCAAAAAGCACCTAGCAACAAATTTAGCTATTTTCAGAATGTATTTGGCAACTTTCAGCAACTGTAACTCAAATGATAATAAGGCACACATTTTCCCTCTAAATTACACAAAAAATCTAAAGCAGCTGTTCAATAAGAATTGTTCATTTATAATAACACCTTGTTATCAGTTTCTACCTGCACTTGGTGATCACTTAAAAATATGTAGAAAAAGGAAAAAAAGCACTGGTTATTCATAAATTGTAACCTGAGAACATAAAATACAATGTGTACATTTAAATTTAGGTTAAAAAAATCAATGCATAAAATTTCTTCAAATTAACACGGTGCACTGTGCCCTATTTTACATACCTTTTTTTTAGAAGTGTATAATACATCGGTACACATAACCTTTGTGGTTAGTGCATTCCCAGCAAACAGGGGACGTCCCCCGGACGTTGCGAACGTCCTATTAGGTCCGCATTTGGTCCGCTTTGTAACGTTCGCTGGTTGACGTTCGGATGACGTCCGCATTTGGTCCGCTTTGTAACGTTCGCTGGCGGACATTCGGAGGACGTCCGCATTTGGTCCGCTTTGTAACGTTCGCTAAAAGACATTGTGAGGACATTACGAACGTTCTCTGCAAGTCCGGGTTTCGTTCGGTTGAAACGTTCTGTAAATGACGTTTGAGGGACGTTTGCAATGAGGTTCGTCCATATAACGTCCATAAATGGTTTGTTGCAGACTGCATCCTGTAAACCATGTCAAAAATACTTTATACAGTTGTCAAAGGCTCATGTTACTGTAACACATTTTTTTTTTAAATTCTATTTTAATTTAGATTCATTTTTTGACCCCAAATGGACTTTGCTTGTATTTAAAAATTACTTCATCTAAATGGCATGAAACTTTCTGACTGTGTTCGCTCTACAATAAAACAACAAAGGCTACTACGTTTTGTATATGATTAAGAGACAAAAATTAAGGTTTTACCACAATGTAAACACAAACTAGCTGATTCAACATAATTCATAACCTGACTTAAAACTACAATTAATAGTTGACAAAGATGTGTGATCAATACTGTATTTTAATTCTGAGACCATTAAATGAATAAAAGCCAATAAACTTTTATTGCTTTCTTGAGTGGTAAAAATATTAAATTGTAAGTTGTTACTCATTTTGTTGAATTTGCAAAATTCCTAAGGCAGTCTGGTTACTTTTTCAAGTGAAGTTTAAGTTATTGCAAAGAATTGAACTTTCCCCACACAACTTATAATTGACAAATAACTTACAAGAAGCAATTGTGACAAGTGTGACAATAATATGTAAGAATATATAGCATTTTAAATAATATTAGTTTTGTTAACTGTTTACCATATGTCTTAGAAATAGTCAGCATTTAAAATTTATCAAAACCTTTCAAAGTTTCCTAAAACCAAAACAATACCCGTACTTGTCTTAGAACAACTTTAATTAACTTTTTTTGATCCACTTCAAATATTGACGTATATTGTAATATATTATAATATAATAAAATAATAGCAATAGCACAAATAAATGCAATGAATTAAACAGTTGTCTTTTTAATAACCATTGCATGGACGCAATATACTGACACACACGTTTACTTAAGACATAACAGTTTACAAGGATGCATTTTGCAAAACATGCATTTTGACATCATTTGTGACCCTGGACCACAAAACCAGTCATAAGAGTCAGTGTTTCCAAACTGAGGTTTATACATCATCTGAAAGCTGAATAAACAGGATTTCCACTGATATATCCTTTCATATTCCATTTAAATCGCCTTTAAAGTTGTCCAAATGAAGTTCATAGCAATGCATATTACTAATCAAACATTAAGTTTTAATATATTTGCACTAGAAAATTTACAAAATATCTTCATGGAACATGAACTTTACTTAATAGCCTAATGATTTTTGGCATAAAAGAAAAATCAATCAGTTTGACCCATTTAATGTATTTTTGCCTATTTCTACAAATATACCCCAGCGACTTAGACCCCAAGGGTCACATTTTGTCTGTATTTAGCTGTTCACGCTGAAGAAAACGTGAAAATGATCTGATATTCTTGTGCAGAACACAAGTACTCAATCAAGTTATTTTTAGCATCCTCTTAAGTGTGAATGGTTTAAAATTGCTTGAATGTTTGAACTTTCCTGACAGTGCAATGATGGTTTAATTTTGCTATTAATCCAAGACCACATGGGTCCAGCTATGATTCGTCACACCCCTAATGTTCACTCTGGTAACCCACAACTGTAATTCCAACCATCATGGCTTGATGAATTCCTCTTCAGAATCTGTGTGCTTCAATAAAAACAAAGAGAAGCGTTAAATGTGCTTTACAATCTTAAAGCTCACGGGTTACAATGAAGTGCACCTACTGTAAATGTAATAAATGAAATAAATGTACTTAGAACTTTGTCCAAGTTCTCCAATGTGACAGTCTTTTCCATAATGTCTACACAAAGCTTTAACCAACCAAAACAACTGAACAGCTTTGTGAGATAGTTGTCAAGACCTGTATTATTTCCATGCAAACAACAGAGCTCCTGTGCCCGTGGAATTTGTGACTTGTAGATTTAAAATGAAACACTGCAGTGTTGCTGTAAGGTGCAAAAATGTTCTGCTCCTGCATTGACCTTAGTTTCCCTGTCAGTCTGTGTTAACTGTAATGTAACTGTAATGTGACAACAACAACGAAAGGTTATACAATTTTTTTTGCACTCATTTTCCGGCGCTCACATGCTTGACTGTTTTATTAATAAGTATATATACCATATTTCATCTTTTTTACTCCCTTTAGGTATTAGGCCATGTTAAGCATATTCACTTAATGTGGTGTAATCAATAAGGTTTTAATTGAGTTTGGTCTTTTTATGCATTTGCAGTTTTTATAATTCAAACAGTAGCAACTGAAGAAAGGATTTAAGCCACCCCTTTCTCCTGGCTGCAGTTGTGTGCATAATCAGTGAGGTGGAGCATGGAAAATGTAGTCCAGAGTGATACAGTTAGTGTAGTATGAGAGTCAATATAATCCGAAGGCGACCTCTGGTGGCGAGTAGACGGTAGACCACGGACCGGATTCATGACACTGACGAACGCGTCTGTTTGCATCAGTCATGAGATCTCGCGATAAATGTTGAGAACGTGATATCAGTATGCAACACTTTTTTTAGTTTTTATATTTTTTTAGTCAACATTGTCACTAGTTGTGTGTTAAACTAAACTGCGAAATCATCTTACATTGTTATAATTTACCAATAATAAAATAAAACATTCTAAGAACTTTTATTTTATTTATTTTTTCGAGGGTATTAGAGCACAGCTGTAATGAGATAAATTTAATGCTTATATGATCTCAAAAATTAAATATATAAACTTTGCTCACAAGCTCTACATTTTTACTGGCGTGCAAAGCCCGCGAAACTGCCAGAGGGTATATAAACTGAGGTTTGAGCAAAGCGCGCGCACAGCCCGACTCCGTTCTGAGTGGATGGCCAGCTGTTCGTTTTTCCGAGGTAAGTTTCTTTAACTTAAAGTTTTAATTCATTTCCGTTGTGAGTCACACTTAACCCACTACAAATATCAATTACATAACGAAGAAAATAAGTAATACAATTTAATTATATGATATTACTAACAGGACGCAGTCTGAGATAACTCGTTTCAAATTTGCCGCTTTTTTTATGAAACCCATGAAATTTTGAAAAGCCAATTAAAAATGTGACTGCCTGCCTTTTCAAGTAAACGTACATAATCACGTAATATTCGCACTGTGGTTTCCATCTTATTACTGCAAATTATAATATATTTTATGGACCCTTTTCACGTGAGGAGGCGGTTTGACGGTCCTCATCATCGTAAATCCTTGAATTTTTTTTCATATTTGGATTTTTCCAAAAACGCTTGTACATTTATAACACTACACTTTGTATTATATCACCTTTTCGTCAAGTTACAAAAAACGAGTTAACTCTATTAAGGCGCGGTCACACTAGACTTTCAGCATGCATGCGTCAACGGTCGTGATATGACCTCATGCTCTGCAGCGTCTTTTTAAAAAGTTAAATTAAGACATGACTAATACGTTATAATACATCTAAAATGTAAAAACATATAATCTACTACACTTTCCCGCATAAATGGAAGTCAATGGAACGAAAAATGCAGTGTAAGGCTCTGATCACACGGAACCAGTTTTTTATGTTGCTAGGCAACCATCAAATCAGCCGTCCTGTCAATCTAATCAAAGGATTATAGCGCGAGCGCTCTAAAATCTTTGGTTTTTTTAGCTGTTTAGTAAACTGTCATATCAGCAAAAACCTTAAAAATACAGCTCCGGGTAACCCGCGATAGACAGCAAAAGTTTCTCCTCCATCACTGCCGTCTCCGGACTTTTTAGGCAACGGTAAAACTTTCGTCACCACAATGGAAGGCCTGCCTCTCCATTCATTCGATTGGACAACGAAAAAAAAAACATAAAAAACGCGATCGGTGTGATCAGGGCCTAACGCATCTTAAATGCAAGGGTGTTTCTAATGCAGCGTCTATGGGAGGGACAGTAAATTTGACAACGTTCTCTTCTCTGACTGCCGGTATCAGTCTCGTTCAATTTTTTCCTTTGATTGAAAGTCATGAAAACACTATCGTGGCGTTTTTCTTTTGTTATTTGAGCAAATGGGATGCAAAATTTTGTGGTACTCTCCCATTCACTGCGATCGGATTTACTCAACTATGACGACTTCCGCTATGAGAAAACCGTAAATGTGAGAAAGGGCCATTCCTAAGTTAAATGAATACCATTAAGTGCCGTTAACTATGCGTGACGTCATTTTATTTTGAGGTTTGACGCAGGCTGTGACCGCTCTCTCCCCCCGCCTCTCTCTCTCTCTCTCTCTCTCTCTCTCACACACACACACACACACACACACACACCAGTCTGGTTTACTATTTTTGTGGACTGCAAAAAATGATTGTCCTATTTAGATTTTTTGTCTTGTTTCCAGCCAAAATATCTAAAAATTCTTAAATCAAGAAGGATTTTCTAGACAAGCGAAAATGATTGTCTTGTTTTCAGAAAAAACAAGTCAAAATAATCTGCCAATGGGGTAAGCAAAATAATCTTGTTTTCTGCTTGAAATAAGATTATTTTGCTTACCCCATTGGCAGATTATTTTGCTTGTTCTAAGCAAAAACTTAAATTTGATGTCTTTTTTCTGAAAACAAGACAATAATTTTTGCTTGTTTAGAAAATCCTTCTTGATTTAAGAATTTTTAGATATTTTGGCTGGAAACAAGACAAAAAATCTAAGTAAGAAAAGCATTTTTTGCAAAGTGGGGGCTCTCCATAGACAAGTTTTTTGTTTGTTTGTTTTTTTTACTTTACAAACCGCATATTTTATCACCGCAACCCTACACCTTAACCTACCTCTCATATTGTATGATTTATACTACTAATAATAACTATTGCTATTACTGTTGTTGTTATTAATATTTTATGTTATTGCAGTCTATATATTTTCTTCTCTCTTTTTTCAGTGTCGCTTGTTGTCTGATTGTGTAAGTGATCAATTTAAAATAGTTCTGGGATTTACCATGTTTATAACATATTGTAGTTAGGCAATATTCATTAAATGCAGTATCTGACAGTGATGTTTCATCCTTTTCTCCCTTTTGTCTCAACAGGAGCTAAATACAACCAAAAGGCTCTTTTAAGAGCCACAGCTCCTAGCATCTTTGGCTTTGTAAGTATATGTTTTAACAAATCAGAAACAGTATTCAACGTTAGATTAAATGAAGTTATGTCATACATTAAAGAGTCATCAGAAATGTAATAATAAAGACACTAAAGGGGTACTTCTTGTAAAAAAAAATTCTAATAATAAAAATAATAATAAAAATGACAAATTATCATCCCACAACTATCGTGGGAGCAGCCTCTGTGTGATGCAACAACAAAAGGCATCTGAGAATGGCTCGATTTGAAAAAGGGAATATTATTTTTACAGATTAACTAAAAACCACAGCATGGACTTTTATAATTATAGGGTAGATTTGTACATACACTGCCAACACACATTAATGTTCAAACAACATGTAAAAGTGAACTTTTCATCCAATGACCCCTTTAAGGCAATGGGTTTCCTCATTTTTTTAAAGTTAGGTCAACTTATGTCTTTTTACAGTGTATGTTCTCATTATGTAAATAGTAGAAGTGGTTTGCTTTTAAAACATGATTAATTTTTAATGAAGTAATGGTTTAGAAATAGCAATTTCTTAATGTGTTCTAGTTATAATAACAGTGATGTATGTGTTATTTTAAGGTGCCTGCAGTAAAGTGTACCCACAGCACAAATCACAACAGGTAGAGGAGATGATTGCGGTGACCCTGAAGCATGCTCCACATCGTGAAAAAGCAAAAACAAATGCTCAGGTGAGAAAATTATATGCAAAAACTAATATTGCAATTTTATTTCATGATAACTCTGTTTAGTTGTGGTTGGAAATTTGAATAAACATTGCAGAATTTAAAAAATGTTAATCATTTTGACAAAATAAGTGATCATACAATTTGACAGTATTTTGTTTGTTTGTTTTACAACAGCTCTGAATAAGGTAATTAGCATATCAGAGGTTTACATAAAGACTGTAAGACAAAATAACAGAATTTACAAAACAAAATTCTTTAATAGTAATTGTGTGTCCACAATTAACTGCAGTCTCCTAGTCTGCAGTTGCAAAAGAGTTATATCACAGCATGCAATCTGTCAGAAAGAATTGTTGATTTGTTCTTTAGTTAATTTACTTATTACACCATAATGAATTTTGGTATTAAAACTGCAGTAATTTAAAAAATGTCCACAATTCTGTAGGGTTTGTATGTGTGAATGTATGTACAATATGTGACCTTTTTTTCTACATAAAATCATCATATATATTGTAAAGAACATTCTGTAAATGTAACCTTGATATCATTAATATTGATTGACTAAGGCTATTTCAAATTTTAGACTCAGAAAATTATGTTTTTTGGGAAATTGCAATATTTAAAACCGGAACACATTTGAACCATAATTACCCTGACTATGTTACAAGCTGAGATTCTCCCATTTTTAGTGATATACTGTACAGTATAATATTATATTTTATGTATGCTGTGTACTGTGTATATACAAAATATTTAAATTATAATATGAGTAGATAAATCATTTATGTCTTTTTTGGGCTGTTGTGTAGCATTACTAGTAAATCCTTTACAACACGCACACAAAAAAAAAAAAAACAAATCACGGCCTTGTTTGCGTTTCCTAGAGGTTCTGTGAACATCCTCCGTCACATCCTTTCAACGTCTAAAGAACCCTACACAAAGACGTCCAGGGGACATCCGCAGGCGCCATTCAGGGGATGTTACACGCAAAGACAGATTTTTTGAAACATTGTATTTCTATGTGTTGTCTAAGCGATCAGTGTGTGTGCTTCGATTGTGTCAGTCAGTCAGAGGTTTTTTTAAACAAGTTTATATAATGCCACTATTGTTATTTTTAAATAATAAGGATTAAGTTTACAGTGATTGAAAAGTAAATGCTACATAAACAAACAGCGATATGCATAGCTGCCACTTTCATGTAAAGTGCATCTTTGATAAACCAGGATGGTCTAAAAGTCATAAGAGGTAGGAAGGTTTAAATCCACTACTGATTTTTGTTCATTCATTTTTTTTAGGTTCCAAACATACGGGTGGAAGCGGACCTGGAGAACTAACACGCAACAGCTGGAGAACACGACAGACACACACACACACACACACAGACAGACAGACACACACACACCAACGCACACACACACACACACAGAGACAGACAGACACACACACACCAACGCACACACACACACACACAAACATTCACGCACACACACACTTAAACAAACAAACCATAAAAGGAAAAGATAACAAATAAAATATTGTCAAAGTACTATTGCTTGTGTGTTTATTCCTTGGGTAGTTCAATTTGACTAATGACATGTTCACAAAGGATGTTAAATTGACCTGTAGAGAACGTTACCTATAGGTCCTCACAATGTTTAATAAACGTCCTGCGAACCTCCGTGGCACGTCCCCGCTTCGTTCTCCGGATGTTCCGCGAACCTCTGTGGCACGTCCCGCGAACGTCCCCGTTTCTTTCTCCGGACGTCCCGCGAACGTCCGTGGTACGTCCTGCGAACGTCCCCGTTTGGTCCTCCGAACGTTCCGCGAACGTCCCCGGTACGTCCCGCGAACGAACTGGCGACGTCCCCATGACGTCCAAAAAACCCTACACGATGACGTCCAGGGGACGTTCGCAGATGCCATTCAGGGGACGTTGTGAGGG
>JAMKFB010000045.1:113820-251501 GCA_036247105.1 Cirrhinus mrigala | reverse complement strand
GTATCTCAGTAGTCTCCACCTATATATAACACATATGAAATGAGCTACACCGGAATTTTATGAGCTGGATTATCATTATCCGGAAGTTCTACAGAACGCTCCGTGCATACGGTCAGTTAGACTGATGAGAAACACCTGAGAACAAACACATCAGAGTTCAGGTGAGTGTGACCTCTGGTGGTGGAGTTGAGAAGTAGCAGAGGGTGTGACAATACCAAGGAAATATAATACTGTATTTCACTTACTAGGTTTCACACTTTCTAGGGAGGAAAAATATTTTTTGGTGTTTGATCATCCAAAACTTGCTGCTACAATGTTACCAGTAACAGTTTTCCAAGGTTCTAATTTTCTTTATAATTTTGTGATGTCTAGATTTGACTGGAGCTCTTAAAGATTCAGAGTAAGCTTTTGTCAAGCAGGAAATTCATCAGTACTAAACAAGCACATTATTCAAGTCTCACTTATTGTCTGGCTAATCTGATGCTTAAATCTGATATTTGCACACTACTTCAAAATGGATGATGTACTACATTTAACATTGTCCACCAATATTGATGAAAATGAACAAACCTCATTACTTCATAATTAAGGCAGACTGTAGATATCAAACACCTTCAGCTCCGGCTCCAGTATGAAGGAAAGGCCGTGTTTGTCTCTCACATCAGTACTGCTGATCTTTCTTGAAATCTCTCAACAGTGTTTGCCTTTGTTTTTAAATAAATAAAATAGAAATTTACATTTTGTTAGACCTTTGCTACTATGTTCATGTCAATATGTTTGAAATAAGTAGTTAAGAAATCCGCTTCCACTTCAGTTTCATTAATTTTTTAAAGAAATGTTATTTTCAATAGCTCACATTCATCACAAAGTATTAAAGCTTTAAGGATTTATAGAACATGAATGTGACTGAACAAATTGATCTGCGGTCTGAGTCTGACAGCTGCCTGTTCTGTGTATGAAGATCATTTACATAGAGAGACACTTTGCATGAGAGTGTTTATAGTGCTGTGAGTTTAACACTTCATGACTGAGAGCAGAACAGAACAGAATCTTCATCATCACACAAGACAAAACAACAACAATGAACAACATCATCATCCTCATCTGGACCATTGCAGCTTTTATTCAAGGTGGGATATTACACTTTGATATGAATAATATGCTATTGTTGTTTTTACCATTTTAATATACCAATATTTTGTTATAAAGGTGGTTTACAAACAAAGTTACTTTTTTCTCTTTTTCAGAATCCAGAGGCGTCACTCTGACTCAACCTGAAGTTAAAACTGTCCAACAGGGTCAAACCGCTACAATAGAGTGTAATATAGATGTAGGAATATATAGCAGCTACTTAGCCTGGTATCAGCAGAAACCTGGACAAGCTCCTAAACTCCTCATCTATTATATAAACAGCCTCCAGTCAGGAACTCCATCTAGATTCAGTGGCAGTGGAACAGCAAATACTGGACGAGATTTTACTCTGACCATCAGTGGAGTCCAGACTGAAGATACAGGAGATTATTACTGTCAAAGTTTACACTGGATCAACAGTAAACATGTGTTCACACAGTGATAAAGAGTCGTACAAAAACCTCTGTCAGTCAGAGTCACAGTGACTGCACTGATACAGATGAGAGATACTGCAGCTGCTGATGGGTGTGAATCAACTCAATCACTCTTGTCTGTAGATCACTATATTACAATGCAGAACACTATCTAATAATAAATTCAGTCTGTACTGGTTAGGTTAATCACTATAATGAATGAACAAAAAAGGCTTGACACTCAACAAGCATTGCAGTCAAAATAACATAAATGAAATTAAATTAGCTTGCATGTTACTATCATATGGCTGTTCATTGGTACTAATAATGCACATATTAATGCCTTTTTCTGCATGACCATATTTCAGATCCCTTTATCCTACCACATAACTATTAATAAGCAGCAAATTAGGAGCAAATGTTGTAGTTAATACTTGTTTAACTGTGAAAATTGGGCCTTAAAATAAAATTTTATCTGTCTTGTATAACATGGACTTTGACTTGTGTAGCGGTTAGTTTAACCACTATAGATGCTGAACAGAGTAAATGTTTGATATTCGACATCACAAAATATTATCCGTTGTATACAGCATTACAGTCAAAAACTGAATTAGTATTTATTATACTTAAAAATTCAAATACAAAGGATCAAAACACACACTGTATATGGCGCCTGTGCTGCAGCATGGAGTCAGGATATGAGACCAAAAACACATTTAATGTTTAAAAAAAAAAAAAAAAAATGGATGTTTCTGCTATTATGTTTAGCAAAAATCAAACACAGTTCACAAGAAGAACCTCATAGCAGCAGTCAAACACAGTTGTTAGTCTGATGGTTTGAGGATGTTTTGTTTCATCAGGATCTGGACTGTTTGCCATCATTAAAATTTTGCTCTGGCCTTGACAAATTCCAGATTGAGCCTTGCCTTCACAACACAACTCTATGACTACATGAATCACTACTGCTCACATTACACAAGTCTTGTCATTTCTGTGTTGTATCAATGCAGGACCAGAGTAGAACTGGAAGAATAACTGTATCTAACATTGTAATGGAGACCTGCATAAAATCATGAAAGAAAAGGTTCTGAAGTCTCGTCCAGTATTTCACTAACACCAGCAGTGTGATTTTGTGGGGCTGAGGTGGAGAGAGAGGAAGTTTTTCATGAAAGGGAGCTGGGAAAGATGGAGTTTGTAGATCATGAACAGCGACCACATCACAGTCACTGCTAGAGACGCCACCGGACTTCAATACGACCAACAAAAACCTGTTCACTGCACACAGACAGTACCTTTGTTATATTCTTTGTGTGCCAAATGGTAACTGGTTTATCAATAACAAAAAGAGACATTTTTTTTTAACATTCAAACTATTTCTGAACATTGCACAGTTCTACAAAACACTGTAAGGCATGCAAATAATAAATGATAACAAAACAGATGTGTCTACATTCTGTCAGCTCTCTTTCTCATATGTGGTGATGAGTATTCATAAGTCAGTTTATTCTGTTGAATTACTTCGTCCTAAACAGTCCTCTTTCTCTCATATGTAGCTTTGGAAAATTTGCTTCATTCCAGAGAATCTGTTTGTCCTAAACAGTGAAATATGTAACTAAAGTCCTACTTTTTTTAGTGAATTGTTTTGTTCAGATGGTGATACTTTTTCAAAAGAGTTGCAGTTAAAAAATATCTTTAAAAAGAGCAACAGAGTACAAGTCCACCCTATTTCACCAAGGTTCATCCACTTGGAGATTTCTGGCCTCACTGCTGATCTGACCTTTGACCTCTTTTATCATGGAGTTTCCTACAGTATAATGAAATTTTACACACCGCTCAGGCATTTTGATTCACAAAACAAAAACAAAACAACAACAACAACAAAAAACACCCTGCAGCTTCAACCTAAACTCACATGAAATGATTTTGTTGATCTTTATACATATATATATATATATAAAAAAAACAATAAGGCCACATGAAAAGATTTCCCAGTGTAGGAATTGTTTCAGTGTAGGAATTAACAATGAATTATTGAATCTATATATTTATCTTGTCTGTTAATTATAACATAACTACTTTGATGTTGTTGTTGCTGCTGTTGATGATGTTATAATATTCTATTTTTTTATTTATACTATTTTATAATAAATAAATTTTTTTTCATATATTACAATTATTATAAAAATATATTCATTAAAACTGATTCATCAGTTGTTTTTGTTAGCAGCACAATGATAGCAGCACAATCTGTTGTAAATCTGTTGTACTCTCCCTAAGTCCCATGCAAAGCAGTAAACAGTTTATTCAAACATTCAGAAGGTCAGTATGACTGAGAGTCTCAGTGTGAACTGATGAATATGAACAAACCTCACCTCTCCATTAGTCCAACTCAACTGACTATAATAAAGAATAAAGTGTCAAACAGTCAAACTGTAATGAAGGGTCAGCAGAGTTGGGATCCATTTGCAGCATTTATTAAAGTAAACACGGTGATACAGGCAGGGTCGATGCACAGCAAACAGGGATATCAAAGGCGAGACAAAGGCAGAGTAATTAGACAGGCGAGTGGTCGGGGCAGGCAGCAAGCAGAGTAAACAATAGTCCATGAACAGTGCAGAGGGTCAAAAAGGCAGGCAGAGTAGAATCAAACAACGAGAGAAACAGTCCAGGGTCAAAACACGATAATCCAACAGAGTAATCAGGAACGCTCAGAAATGTCAGCCGGGGCAAAACAAGACTTCACAAAGAGTGCAGGTGAACCGGCTGTTTAAATAGTTCCGGTAACAAGGTGCAGCTGACACGTGATCAGCGCCCGGTACGGGGTTATGGGAAATTGGAGTTGGTGAATGGCAGAGTCAGTACTCAGGTGATGGTGATGACTGGTGACGATTGGGGGGAACCACAGAGTGATTTGAGTGATTCTGTTCCTCTCAGAATAGAGCAGCTCCATCAGCAGATGTTCAGATCCTCACAGGAGATTCATGACACAGTAAAACACACAGAATCAACACAGAGAGAACCGAGAGCGATCTTAGGAAATATTTCAGTGTTTGAGGTTCATAATTTGACTACACAAAATAGTTTCATAATTTCCTCCATCTGCAGGTGTTTTCATGGTTCAGTGAGTGAGCCCTGACCTTTTCAATGTAAAAAAAAAGAAGACAAAATATGAATCAAAACAGACAGAATAAATATTTATTATCTGAATTAATATTATTATTATTATTTTTTTTAATATTTTAAAGTTTTTGAAGTATATATTTAAATAACATTTCATCCATAAATATAATATAAATATTAATCAGTTCAACAATCTACTTGATCTCTATGAACACTTCATTTGATAATGATCCATAATTCTCCCTTATTAAACACCTCAAAATTTGAACATTTAACTTCAAAATCACATCTATGTTGCGAGCAGATGGTCTTTATTATCAAGTCTATTATCAGCCCAGCAAAATAACCATATTTTCCTAGAGAATCACCAGGATCTTTAAAGTTATTTCAGTGAGTTTACTACATGTAAGTTGGGCATACATGTGGGGCTCTCAAACAAATTAACAAACAAACTGATACATTAAATCAATACATTCATAGTTTGTTTTGTTTGTTTGTTTTGTTTTACAAAATGAAATCCACAGTTAAAAAAAGAAGAATACATTAGTATTGTAAATTAATAAAGTATTTCTAGAACAATGTTGAGTAGTTTATTACACACAGAAGCAGACATGAGCTTTTGTCAAATAGCTATAATGATCAAATTATATTCAGCTTATCACTTTTTCTTTTATTTTATTTGTATCTTTACTCTATTGTATTTTTTTGTGCTGTTGCTTGATAGATTATTCTTATTTTCTTTTTTTTTCTTTTTATTTGACATAGTTTTTCCCTAAATATAGCACATACCGAACCATACCGAAACCATGACTCTAAAACCATGATTCAAACCGAACTGTGAGTAAGTTGAACTGTTCCACCCCTAGTAAAGACTAGATAAACAATGTGGCATAAGAAAGTGGTAGCTGGGTGTTCACACAGTGATGAAGAGTCGTACAAAAACCTCCATTAGTCAGAGTCACAGTGACTGCACTGATACAGATGAGAGATACTGCAGCTGCTCTACAACACAATCACACACAACTCTGATCAGTGAACAAACACACATTCATGTTAATAGAAATATTGTATTTCTGTAAAGAATGAGTCAATGTTTTAATATGATGATCATGTTTTAGGTGTAATATATGATCCCTGTCAATCAAACTGAACAGACTGCATTCAGTCACTTCTGCTGTCTGGATGTGATGCTCTCCATTTGACCCACTGAAAGATTTACATATATTTTCACCTGCACTATACTGATGAGTTTGTCTGTGTGCTGCTTGACTACAGAAGAAGTGAAACTGGTCTGTTTCAGTCCAGATCATGTAACCAATCAAACAGTGACACTGGGAGTGTGGGCTGAAAATATCATTTGCATTGTCAGGGTGGAGTGATTCTGATCCTCTCAGAATAGAGCAGCTCTGTCTCCAGAGACCATGTTCAAACCCCAAGAGCTTTATTTGACTACATTTACTGCTGCTGATCAAGTTTCTGAGAAGCACCTGAACAAACACCACATGCATCTTCATCTGTTAGTTGAATGATGTTGTCAGACACAAATGGAGCTTGTTGAGAAGCTTTATTGAATGTTACAGCAAATACAGCAGATTGAAAGATCAGCCAGTGCTTTGACACTAGAGCTCTCTTTCAGTATTGAGTTGTAAATGACTACAGCTGCAGCACTAGACTCATGTGAATCCTGCCTGACACAGGACACTCAGATACGCCTCATCTTCAGGAGAGAGCAGCGCTCACTGGAGAAACATCAGCACTGCGAGCGACTCTTCTGGAACGAGGCCTCTTGAGGAGCTCCTTCATGTGTTACTTTGCAGACGTACAGCTCTCCCTCTTCCCAGCGTGCTTTGCTGAGGGTCAGGACACTACTGCGGCTGTAGCGCCCACCCTGCTCGTTCTCTGCGCTGGTCTGAACCCCCTCGGTGACCTCTGAGCCGTCCAGCGTCCAGCTCACCAGCGCCCCCTGTGGAGAGTAAGAGCTGAGCAGGCAGAGCAGTGCGGCTGAGTCTCCAGAGATCTGCAGAGAAGAGGGCGGCAGCAGAGACACTGAGGGCTTCACTGTGGGACCAGCTGCAGGAGACAAACACAACGCATTCACAAACACTAAGAAAACACACTGCAGCTCCAGCACTCTTTTGCCCTGCATCATTCACAGCATTTTAACATGACTTTAAAGAGCAGACATGTGAAATGCAGTCAAAATCACAGCAATCTCAACATTCATCTTATTCAACATCACTACAGCCGATACATAGAGCATATACAAACTACACAATCACAATATATTTTTATATGCAACTTCATACATAAAACTAAACATACTAACTAAACTAAACTGAGACACTGACTGTGTTAATTCTAGTAGTTTTCATATGCTGAGACAAAGTTTAGACTTTTATGTTAAATATTCCACTCTTATTTTTTCTCCTGTTTACACTTATCAAAATGTAACTATTTTAAAGTAAAATTTTGTGAAGGCAGCACAGATCAAGTGAAAATTGGGTTGTTGATGAGATTAGAAAACAACTCCATCAACATTTTTTAAAAATACAATTCCCAAAAATACAATTTTTAACAGATAGATTGTGTGACTAAATGATATCACTTTTTCATAATTAGAAAACAACTAAATTTATAAATGTACATACAATAAATTTAATTTACAGCCATAAATTTACAATTATATTTCTCTCTCTCTCCCTCGGCTTGCTCCCTTTATCAGGGGTCGCCACAGCGGAGTGATCCGCACAGCTGATTTACGTTTTATATTTCTATAAGTATTAAAAAGCACTGAATTGTAAGAACAACATGATTGAAAGGGATTCAAAATTAATGACTTAACTACACAAAGTAGCTCCATTTACATTATATCAACTTTCTTCTTGTATGTCAACTACAATGAAAAATGATCTCTATATGAACAAAGTTGAAAGAAAAATAAACCTGTTATAAAAAAAAATGTAAAAAAAAAAAAAAAAAAAACAAACAAACAAAAAAACCCTCATAATTAAGTTCTCCTGAATATCTGAACATATTTATTGTAAAACTATAAATATATATATATATATATATTGTTACAAAATTAATAATCTTGTTGTTTCAATAAAAAAAACAAAAAAACAAAACAAAATTGTGTTTTTAACGGAGAATTTAAAAGACAGACTTACATTTTACCACCAGTTTAGTTCCTCCACCGAAAGTCCACCACAGTGATACAATCTAATGAAACGGTCGTACAAAAACCTCTATTCCACTCGAGTGAACACAAACTCCAGCAGAGAGAGAGAAAACAACACTTCAACACACTGATAGTAGAAACACATCAGCTATTGACAACACTTAGTGTTTGACAAAACTTAGTTTGACAAAATGCTTTTTAAAAAGTAAGAACAAAGAAAACAACTTTTAAAAATTATTAACTGAAAGCAATTTAGCTCTTTTCATAATCATTTGAAGAGTTTATTCATCTAATTTACAATAGATATAATTCACTTTGACTTTAAATCCTATGTATGTCTCATTCATTCTCTAGATGTGTGCATATTTAGCACTTTCTAAAGAAATATACAGTATTTGATGAGCTGTGTCCTCTGATGTGACCTTTGACCTCTTTCTCATAATGATGCTTCTGTTCTTCATATGCAGCTCAATCATCATGATTCATGGAAAAACCTGCAGCTTCAGAAAAATTAATGAGTAATTTTGTCATTTACAGATTTACATTGTTTTAGTCTGAACACAATTTGTTATTTGACACCATTATTAGTTCTGATGATCTTTATACAAGTGCAAAAAATAGGCCACATGGAAATATTTTTCATATAGCAACATGTCAACATTAATTCAACCTTAAAAGACCACAATGGACCTAAAATCAACTTTAAATGCAGTAAAACTTTTTTTTTGAATAATACTAATAATATTTTTAGTAACAATAGAACTAGTGCTTTTATCAATGCACTAATGATATTGTAACGGAGACGCTGAGGCGGCGTTAGAATCCATGTGCGGAAGTTTATTACAAACAGCAGCAAACATACACGTGTAAACAGGCAGAGGGTCAATAACCATAAAGCAGTCCGATCTTTCGACAATCCAATGGGTAATCCGAGAATCGTAAGTGAGAAACCAGGCAATGAAGTCAAACCTTGAAAACAGTCCACACAAGCAAACAGTCCAGAAAGGGTAATCCGAGAAATCAGTGGTCAGAGAACGAGGCAGAATCATACACATGCAAGCAAGCAAGCAAACAAGCAAGCAAACAAACAAACAAACAAACAGAATAATCAGGAAAACATCTTGTTGGATTGGTCATGCTTGAGTGCAAACGGTGAAAATCTTGCCTATTCACAAAACATAAACATAAAACAAATACAACAGAACTATATAAATGCTATTCGCATGCTCATGTTCAATCTAAATGATTTATACTTACATTAATGTGATGCACTTCTTCACATATACCTTGTTAATAAAGAACAGTCATTCTAACTAGTTACTGACCTGATACAGACTGATCAACACATTGAAGAAATCAAACTGTCCAAGAAATAAATGGTGAGTTGATAAAACTTAAAGAGTCCTGAGATCAGCACAACTGGAAGTGCACACAGAGACTGATGAGGAATATACAGAGGGAAAACAACAGATATAAACAATCCAATGCTAGCAGATATGAAGAGTCTTAGGATCAAAAACAGACAAGATGAGACAAACAACTGTGGAGTTCTTCATGAGCTGGTGAAACAGAGTAAGAAAGTTGAAGACTGTGATGGTAAGAGAGAACAGTGAATCCCTGACATATGATATCTGCAGTGTTGATGATCATCGTTGCTTTAATATTACTTTTATGACCATCTAAAAAGTAATTGAGTGACACTGTATTCACTGTGAACAAGACCACAGTCATATCAACAGTGAATTATGAAGAAAAAAAAAAAGACTTTATGGTAATAAACAATTACATTCATCCGAATGTGAAATTATTAGAACTATAATAATACAGTAAGCATGTTGTACATGAGTGCATCTCAAGCTGTTGTTACAATTTCTTACAATTTTATCAGCTATTTCTCCCCCCTACAGAAAGTTTCTATCAAACGACTCCAACCTTTTGACATTTGACATCTCCAGAGAAGTAAAAATGCCTTCAGTGCTTATGTAATGCCACGCCAGCTGAGGGAGCCCTCTCCCATGGACTGACTGTTACCGCTCCCTCTGCTGCTTCTTTGGTTACTGCCTGTTTGGTGGCCATATAAGGAGGCCTATAACAAACAGGCCTTGCGAAGCATTGTTTTACCTGTGTGGACTCAACCAAGCGTTTTCCCTGTTTCATTGCCTTGTTTTGTGTTTTTCCACGGTTTTGTTTTGTTCCATAGTCATAGTTTTTGCCCTGTTTCATTGCCATAGTTTTGCCTTGTTTCATTGCCTTTTTGATTGTTTGGAGATCAACCCTGCCTGTCTTGACTACGTTGTGTTCAATAAAGCTCCCATCTGGATCTATCACGCTTCTCACGAGTCTCCCTTACAGAATACTTCGCCTATCAAAGATCCAGCGGCTTTTAAAACACAGATAACCATGGATCCAGCATCACGCCTCTTCCGCCTTCGTCAAGGTAACGAGCCCATTGAAGACTATGTTGTTGACTTCTGTGAACTGTGTTATTCGGTGAATTTTAATGACGTGGTACTTAAGGACATTTTCCGCAATGGATTAAACGATCCGATTCGTTCTGGCCTACCTGGAGGGAAAATTCGCTGGTCTTTGGAACAGTACATTGACTTTGCCCTCCGGTTGGCTGGATCACCATTTACTGTGGGGGTAGCTGATGAGGAACTCTGCTATCCCCCAGTATCAGCCAAACCTGTGAATTTTTCCATCATGTCTGGGATTATTCAAGTCACGTCAGAGCCCTCTCATGCCATGCCTGCCAAGCCAAAGCCTGCTCAAGTCACATCCACCAAGCCAAAGTCTGCTCACGCCATGCCTGCCGCTCAAGGGCCTGCTCACATCATGGCCGCCCTTCCAGAGTCTGCACCCGTCATGGCTGCCCGTCCAGAGTCTGCACCTGTCATAGCCGCCCTCCCACAGCCAGCTCACAAGATGACCGCCATCCCCAAGCCTGTTCACAAGATGGCGGCCACGCTTGAGCCTCATCATGCCAAGATCATCTCAACCGAACCTCATCCCATCATGTCTGCCATACCCAAAACAAATCAAGTGATGCCTGATCCTCCGGTATCAAGTCAAGTCAGGGCTGCACTTTCAGTGCCAAGTCAAGTGACAGCTGTATTTCCTGAGCCATGTCAAGTTACAGCTGTTACTTCTGAATCAAGTCAAGGCACAGCTGTTTTCCATGAGTCAAGCCAAGATACAGCTGTTCTCCATGAGTCAAGCCAAGTCACAGCTGTCCTCCATGAGTCAAGCCAAGTCACAGCTGTTCTCCATGAGTCAAGCCAAGTCACAGCTGTTCTCCATGAGTCAAGCTAAGATACAGCTGTTCTCCATGAGTCAAGCCAAGTTACAGCTGTTCACCATGAGTCAAGTCAATTTACAGCTGTTGTTCCCCATGAGTCAAGCCAAGTTACAGCTGTTGTTCCCCATGAGTCAAGCCAGGTTACAGCTGTTGTTCCTGAGTCAAGCCAAGTTACAGCTGTTGTTCCTGAGTCAAGTCGAGTTACAGCTGGGTTGTCTATGTTACGCCAAACCACAGCTGATTTCCATGAACCAAGCCAAGTTACAGCAGATCTTCGTGAGCCAAGTCAAGTTGCTGCTGTCTTCCCCGAACCAAGCCAAGCCACAGTTGTTCTTCATGAGTCAAGTCAAGTCATAGCAGACCTCCCTGAGTCAAGTCAAGTCACGGCAGACCTCTCGGAGTCAAGTCAAGTCATGGCAGACCTTCCTGAATCAAGTCGAGAAACGGCCCACGCTCCCAAGCCACGCAGAGCCCACGCTCCCAAGCCGCACAGAGCCCACACTCCCAAGCCACGCAGAGCCCACGCTCCCAAGCCACGCAGAGCCCACGCTCCCAAGCCACATGTCCACAGCGTCCACACCCTCAAGACCAGCAGGCATCCCACTATCTACTGTGCTGCCGGTAATGGGTGTTGCCATTTTGAGCGTGTGGGCTACACACTGCACTCCAGAGGCCTCGTCTGACCACGAGCCTATGCCAGAGGCCTCTCCGGTCCAAGAGTTTGCGCAATACCTCCTGAGGTGTCAGCATGCACTGTAGAACCTCCTAAGGAGGTGGCGTCCATTAATGAACTCACTGCCACGTCTGACCATGAGTTTGCGCCAATGCCCCGGGAGGTGGCGGCTTCGGCTGCAGAACCTCCTATGGGGGGCAGCGTCCTCCTATGAACTCTCTGCCCATCATGTTACAGCCAAAGAGGCCTATCATGAACTCTCTGCCCATCATGTCATGGCCAAGGAGGCCTATCATGAACTCTCTGCCTGTCCTATTACGGCCAAGAAGGCTAATCATGAACCTTATGCTCTGCTATGGATGTCACTAGTTCCACTCTGGATATCTTTGCTCCTGTCTGCTCTGCTTGCTCTGTCTGTCCCGCTATGGCTCCCTGTTATGCCTGCCCTGCCTGACTCACCATGGCTCCCTGCTCTGCCTGCTCTGCCTGCCCCGCCGTGGCTGCCTGCTCTGCCTGCCCCGCCATGGCTGCCTGCTCTGTCTGCCCCGCCATGGCTGCCTGCTCTCCCTGCTCCGCCATGGCTCCAGGCTCCTCCGAATCAAACATGGTGGACTTCTGCTCCAGTGTTACACTGTCTGCTACAGCTCCACGGCCCAGGTCCTCCAAGGTTCCACAGCTCCACGGCCCAGGTCCTCCAGTGTTCCACTGTCTGCCACAACTCCACGGCCCTGGTCCTCCAAGGTTCCACTGTCTGCCACAGCTCCACGGCCCTGGTCCTCCAAGGTTCCACTGTCTGCCACAGCTCCACGGCCCAGGTCTTCCAAGGTTCCACTGTCTGTCCCTGCTCCACGATCCAGGCCCACCTCCTCTGCACAGACCTGGCCCTCCATCCCACCCCCTGTTTTGCCTCTGTTCCCCCACCCTCCTGGACTGTTGTTGTTTTGAGCGCCAGGAGTCGCTCCTGGAGGGGGGGGATTCTGTAATGCCATGCCAGCAGAGGGAGCCCTCTCCCATGGACTGACTGTTAATGCTCCCTCTGCTGCTTCTTTGGTTACTTCCTGTTTGGTGGCCATATAAGGAGGCCTAAACCAAACAGGCCTTACAAAGTATTGTTTTGCCTGTGCGGACTCTACCAAGTGTTTTCCCTGTTTCATTGCCTTGTTTTGTGTTTTTCTACGGTTTTGTTTTGTTCCATAGTCATAGTTTTTGCCCTGTTTCATTGCCATAGTTTTGCCTTGTTTTATTGCTTTGTTTATTTGTTACTTTTGGACTGCTCTCTTGATATTTTGACCTTCTGCCTGATTTACTAGATTACGCTTTTGCCTTGCCTACGTATTACTGTTTGTTTGGAGATCGACCCTGCCTGTCTTGACTACGTTGTGTTCAGTAAAGCTCGCATCTGGATCTATCACACTTCTCACGAGTCTCCCTTACACTTATAGAGTTAACATGCATTAAGGTGCAATTTTGGACAAATACATTTGAAATAATATTTAGTTATATCAGTGGTCTAGATAAGGCTGGTCCCCCCATGGTGGCTGTCATTTGAGATCACATGACCAGCTGAATACTACTCATCTCCATATCAAAAATCACTGTTGTCAATGGTTTGTCAGTGATTACATTCATAAGGAAGTAAAAAGATATATTCTGTAATTCCAGTCAGAGTTTGTTAGCAGCTCAAGCTGTTGTAAATCCTGCCCACTTCTTTGCATTGTCAGCACATGCTTCAGTGCTCTGAGAGTGTTTATAGTGCTGTGAGTTTAACACTTCATGACTGAGAGCAGAACAGAACAGAATCTTCATCATCACACAAGACAAAACAACAACAATGAACAACATCATCATCCTCATCTGGACACTGCTCTGCTGTATAAAAGGTACATAATGAGAGCTTGAAAGCAGTATAATTAATAAAGTTAGCTAACATATACTGTATATTATAATATGGTACCAAATGTTTGTATTTCCCTTGATGTACATACATGAATCCTATAAATTTCTCTCTCAGGCTCCAGTGGACAGATCACAGTTACTCAAACTCCTGTAGTTCAAACAACTGAACTAGGAAAGGCTGTTATGATGAAATGCACCGCCAGCACTCCTTTAACAGGCTGCAACCCACCATGTATGTCCTGGTATTTACAGAAACCTGGAGAAACTCCTAAACTCCTCACATATGCTGCAACAAGCCGATACACTGGAACTCCATCTAGATTCAGTGGCAGTGGATCTGGCAGTGATTTCACTCTGACCATCAGTAGAGTCCAGACTGAAGATACAGGAGATTATTACTGTCAGAGTTACCACAGTGGTCCAGTGTTCACACAGTGATAAAGAGTTGTACAAAAACCTCCATCAGTCAGAGTCACAGTGACTGCACTGATACAGCTGAGAGATACTGCAGCTGCTGATGGGAGGATGTGATACAACACAATGACACAGTGTTTCACACATTTCAGCTTTTATTTACTATTTATTTATATAATATAGTTGTGAAGCATCAGGCAGAGAAGCAAACAACATTCAGGGTCCATGCAAGATCACAATGCCAAGGTTATGATGTCCAGAATCATAAAACCAAGAGAATAATCCAAAACAAACCACTCAGAAAAGCAGTGTGAAACAAACAAAACTTCACACTGAAGGAACAAACAGTCAGGGTTTAAATAGGCCAGACTAATTAGACTGATGAGAAACACCTGAGAACAATCAGAGTTCAGGTGAGTGTGACCTCCAGTGTGACAATACCAAGGAAATACACTTTAAAAAAAAAAAAGGTGCTTTAAAGCGTTCTTCACAGTGATGCCAGAAGAACCTTTTTTTTTTTTTGGTTTCACAAATAACCATTCAGTCAAAGTTTCTTTAGAAACATCTCTTTCTTACCTTTTTATAATCTGAAAATCCTCCTTTTGCCACAAAGAACCTTTTGTGAAACATAAAGGTTTCAGATGTTAAAGGTTCTTTATGGAACCATTTAGACAAAAAAGGTTCTTCAATGGCATCGCGAACCACCTTTATTTTTAAGAGTGTATAATATAATCATACTGTATTTCACTTACTAGATTTCACTCTGTCTAGAAAAAAAAATAATAATAATTTTCTTTATAATTGTGTGATGTCTGGATTTAACAAGAGCTTTGAATGATTCAGAGTCTGCAAGTTTTTGTCAAGCAGGAAAATCATCAGCACTAAACAAGAACATTTTTATTACAGACTCATTGATCAAGTCTCACCAGTAATTTATTGTCTGGCTAATCTGATTATTTCATCCGTTATTCACACACAACTTCAACATGGATGGATTTACTACATTTAACATTGTCCATCAAGATTGAGGAATACAAACAAACCTCTTCTCTCCATGATCAACACAGACTGTAGATATCAAACCTTTGTGTTTGCCCTTTATTTTTAAATAAAATAAATACATAAATGCAATTAAAATTGACATTTTGTAAGACCTTTGCTGTTATATTCAAGTCAATATGTTTGAGATATTTTTTTAATGTATTAAAAAAAAACCTTCAATTTAATTAATTTTTTAAAGAAGTGTTAAATACTTAATTGTGTACATTTATATAATAATATGTACATCTACTCCTTAAATACAACTCAATTATGAATAAAATATACTGAGTGAAAAATAAGTATGGATATATGAATAACATACAAGCTGATTAAGAATAGATTTTTGGTTCATTTTTAGGTTGAAACAAGAACAAAAAAAAAACATATTATACAGAGTGTCTGTCTGTTTTCAATAGCTCACATTCATCACAAAGTATTAAAGTTTCTAATGTTTTATAGATTATGAACGTGACTCATCTGCGGTCTGAGACTGACAGCTGCCTGTTCTGTGTATGAAGATCATTTACATAGAGAGACACTTTGCATGAGAGTGTTTATAGTGCTGTGAGTTTAACACTTCATGACTGAGAGCAGAACAGAACAGAATCTTCATCATCACACAAGACAAAACAACAACAATGAACAACATCATCATCCTCATCTGGACCATTGCAGCTTTTATCTCAAGGTTGGATAGTACAACTTTGATATGAACAATATGCTATTGTTGTTTTTAACATTTGAATATACCAATATTTTGTTATAAGGTGGTTTACAACAAGTTACTTTTTTCTCTTTTTCAGAATGCAGAGGACAGTACACTCTGACTCAGACCTGAAGTTAAAACAGTCCAACAGGTCAAACACGTCACAATAAAGTGTAAAGTCAGCATGTAGGAATATGGTAGCAGCTACTTAGCACTGGTATCACAGAAACCTGGAGAAGCTCCTAAACTCCTCATCTATGTGACATAAACAGCCTCCATCAGGAACTCCATCTAGATTCAGTGGCAGTGGAACAGCAAACTGACGAGATTTTACTCTGACCATCAGTGAAGTCCAGACTGAAGATACAGGAGATTATTACTGTCAGAGTGTACACATGTCCAGTAGCTGTGTGTTCACACAGTGATAAAGAGTCGTACAAAAACCTCCGTCAGTCAGAGTCACAGTGACTGCACTGATACAGATAAGAGATACTGCAACTGCTGATGGAGGTTATTTGTTATAACAGTCTCACTGAGTCAAAAATGTTGAAGTCTTGTGATGATTTTTGAGTCTCTTTCTGGATCTTTGATCTGTTATTTTATATGTATTTATTTGTTTTATTATTATTTTTTTTTTATTCACACAGCGTAACCTTATTTTATTCATCATTTAAAATGTTCCACCACAAAAAGTCCAACGAAAGCTGATGATACATGTGAGGGAAACAGCAGTCAGAGTCCTCATGTCCTTTCAATCCAGAATTACACAAAATGTGATCAGCATAAGATCTCCTTTTGTATGTTTTGAACATTAAAATTTCATTCGTCATTGTTTCCCCTTCCTCAGTGTAATTTCTGCCACATCTCAAATATTGTACTGTGTTAAGTTTTGTTCTGTGGCAGTGGTGGAAATGATGTTTTTTGAGTTGCACAAGCAAATAACATTTTCACACTCGTAATTAAATAAAATTACAGCTTCACTGGAAATGACTCACAATTAAAATATTCTGCTCATAAGTGATATTTAACTTGTTTTTCCTCTTTTTATTTGGGCAAAACAGTTCATTGGAAAGTCAGAATAATATAAATCAGAGTGTATTGTAGTAGTTTGTTTCCCTGTTTGTTTGGATTATCATAATCTTGAAAGTAATAATTCCTATTGCTATTATTCATCCTATATTGTAACATTGAAAGTATACATAAAAAGGCATTTGGAAAGCAAAACAACTTCATGATGAAATCAGTGTTTATTATAAATTCAATCTTGGGACATAAAAGTGTTTAAAATACCCATGTACGTCTGTATTGTGAAGTATATTAGATATCTTTAAGATGTTTATGTTTTGGAATGTATGTAAAACTGACATCTTACAGACGATCGTCTTTTCTTATTTACTTAAAACTCGAAAAAAAAACAAAAAAAACAAAAACATTAATGAACATCAGAATGTACACTGCTCAAAAAAATAAAGGGAACACTTAAGCAAAACAATGTAACTCCAAGTCAATCACACTTCTGTGAAATCAAACTGCCCACTTAGGAAGCAACACTTATTGACAATCAATTTCACATGCTGTTGTGCAAATGGAATAGACAACAGGTGGAAATTATAGGCAATTAGCAAGACACCCCCACTAAAGGAGTGGTTCTGCAGGTGGTGACCACAGACCACTTCCCAGTTCTTATGCTTTCTGGCTGATGTTTTGGTCACTTTTGAATGCTGGTGGTGCTTTCACTCTAGTGGTAGCATGAGACGGAGTCTACAACCCACACAAGTGGCTCAGGTACTGCAGCTCATCCAGGATGGCACATCAATGCGAGCTGTGGCAAGAAGGTTTGCTGTGTCCGTCAGCGTAGTGTCCAGAGCATTGGAGGTGCTACCGTAGTAGGCCGTAGGAGGACAACAACCCAGCAGCAGGACCGCTACCTCCGCCTTTGAGCAAGGAGGAACAGGAGGAGCGCTGCCAGAGCCCTGCAAAATGACCTCCAGCAGGCCACAAATGTGCATGTGTCTGCTCAAACGGTCAGAAACAGACTCCATGTTACGTCCACAGGTGGGGGTTGTGCTTCCAGCCCAACACCGTGCAGGACGTTAGGCATTTGCCAGAGAGCACCAAGATTGGCAAATTCGCCACTGGCACCCTGTGCTCTTCACAGATGAAAGCAGGTTCACACTGAGCACATGTGACAGAGTCTGGAGACGCCGTGGAGAACGTTCTGCTGCCTGCAACATCCTCCAGCATGACCGGTTTGGCAGTGGGTCAGTAATGGTGTGGGGTGGCATTTCTTTGGAGGGCCACACAGCCCTCCATGTGCTCGCCAGAGGTAGCCTGACTGCCATTAGGTACCGAGATGAGATCCTCAGACTCCTTGTGAGACCATATGCCGGTGCGGTTGGCCCTGGGTTCCTCCTAATGCAAGACAATGCTAGACCTCATGTGGCTGGAGTGTGTCAGCAGTTCCTGCAAGACGAAGGCATTGATGCTATGGACCGGCCCGCCCGTTCCCCAGACCTGAATCCAATTGAGCACATCTGGGACATCATGTCTCGCTCCATCCACCAACGCCACGTTGCACCACAGACTGTCCAGGAGTTGGCGGATACTTTAGTCCAGGTCTGGGATGAGATCCCTCAGGAGACCATCCGCCACCTCATCAGGAGCATGCCCAGGCGTTGTAGGGAGGTCATACAGGCACATGGAGGCCACACACACTACTGAGCCTCATTTTGACTTGTTTTAGGGACATCACATCAAAGTTGGATCAGCCTGTGTGTTTTTCCACTTCAATTTTGAGTGTGACTCCAAATCCATGATTTTGTTGTCAGCACATTCAACTATGTAAAGAACAAAGTATTTAATAAGAATATTTTATTCATTCAGATCTAGGATGTGTTATTTTAGTGTTCCCTTTTTTTTTTTTTGAACTGTCTGTGTGTGTGTGTGTGTGTGTGTGTATATATAATATATATATAAATAATAAATAAATAAATATATAATAATATATATATAATATATATATAAATATATATATATAATAATATATATATAATAATATTATTTTTTTTTTTTTCATTTTTGGCGGAAACTTATATTAGCCATTTCCGCCACTAAATAAAAACTGTAAAAAGGTAATTGCTACTTTTCATCTTACAATTCTGACTTTTTTCTCGCAATTGTGAGTTTACATCTTGCGTGTGTCACACCCCTGTGGACTGTTTCTGTGGTTTTTACCCATGTATGCCCTTATTTGGTCTTTCCTGTTCCGTTTTCAATTACTACGTCATTGTTTAATCACACCTGTCCTCATCTGATTAGCCCGTGTATTTAAGTTTGGTTGAGTTCCCCGTTTGGTTGTCGGTTATTGTAAGTCACTCCATGTCATTTTAACATCTTTGTAGTTGTGTTGCGTGTGGATTCCCTGCTGTTCCTGTTCTGTTTTATGGATTATACAAATAAACTGTGTGTTCCTGATCTCCTCATCCCTACTCATCATTCCCGCACACAACGCTGTGACAGCATGATACAAACTCACAATTTTTACTTTTTTCTTAGAATTGTAATATATAAACTCCTAATTGTGTGTTATAAAGTTATAATTATGAGATACAGGCCTAAACCCACAATTCTCAGAAATAAAGTAGCAATTCTGAGAAATTTAGAATTGCGAGATATAAACTCATAATTGCAAGAATTAAAGTCACAATTGCAAGACAAAAGCTCACAATTCTGACTTTTTTTCCGCAATTGCGAGGTTATATCTTACAATTCAGAGAAAAATATCAGAACTGCGAGATATAAATAGTTTAGGTCCAGGAAAAAGACTGATATGTTCTCAGAGGTGTGAGTTTATATCTCATAATTCTGACTCAATAACTTGCAATTGCGTATTATAGTCATAATCGTGAGCAGGGGTGTAAAGTAATGAATTACAAATATTCACAGTAAATTTAAAATTGAGGTAAATTTCTGATTTTTTCTTACTAAATGATCTGTTTATATGATTGTGCTTGCTTACCTACAGGGCCTGGAATTTGGTGTGAGGTTTTAGGCAGTGGTGTAGTCTACGTGATATGCAGGTATACGCCGTATACCCGCTAGGAAAGGTCAAGGATTTCCGTATACCCACTTTAAAAAAAATGTGAGCGAAAAAAAATATTACTTGAAAAATAAAACAAATAATGGTAAATTGAATTGAAAGAGAAATTATTAATTGGATGGGGTACTCAGGGGCGGATCTAGAAAACAATTTGTAGGGTGGCAAAGGGGTGGCATGGGGTCTATGAGGGGTGGCAACACCAAAGCAAGCCCCAATGCATAGTTTTTGGGGATTTATAGTCTGACATACACAGTTGTGTTCACAAATATTGCATTACCATTAAGTAGCCTAATCATCTATTCTGTTTAAAATGAAAAATAAATAACATTTCAGTATCCATCATGGCACCAAGTCAATAAACAATAGAAGAAACTTCAACAGGTTATAAATGTTTCTGAGCTTGTATCACTAAAAAAAGACATCCAATTCTATTAAATTACTATTTAGATGGTATAAATCATATTTTAGTGCAAGTTTAAGATGTTAATGTAGATAATTTAATGTTAATTTCCTAACATTAAAAAGAATTATAATAATATCAAAGCACTGAAACTCTATCAGTTTTGGAAACAATGTTATTAATTTTCTGTTATTAACAGAGGTGAGAATGTCTGTAATTAACACACTATCAACCATATCTAGCAACACCCCAGCAACTGCATAGCAACCACCCAGAATATCCTAGCAACCAACTAGCAACACTTTAGCAAACATCTAGAACATGTAACTGACCAATTTGTCTTTCGAACGTTTCAGTCTAGTTATTACAGGTATTCTTACACACAATTCAAATACAACGATGACTTTCCTGCCCAGTGAACACTCATGAGATCAATAACACTAACAAAAAAAAAAAAAAAAAAAAATATATATATATATATATAGGAATTATTTTGCAACTATTACAACATAAATTAAATTACAGATTGCTAATTAAGCAATGAACTTTTGGGGAAAAAAAATACTTTCATTTTACTACTGTGAAGTAATCTTGCATCAGACGAAAAGCACTAAAAATGTTCAAATACCAAAGAACTGTATATGAACTTGGTATGCACTTGTTACAGTGAGTGAAAGACGAGAGGCGAGCGGATCCATCTGCGAGCTTTTATTGAATGGACGAGGCAAAGACATGGTCGAACAGGCAGGGTCAAAACAGTAGCAAACAGGCATGTAAGGAGCAAAACACAAGAACAGTCCGAAAGGCAGGCGTGGGTCAATCAGCAGCGAACATTATCCGTAAAGGGACGAGACGAGAGAAAAATCCAATAAACGAGCTAGAGTCCAGTAGGCTGCTGATTGGTCACGGGTGCTGACGCAATCAGCGCGATGGATACTGGGAGATGTAGTCCGGGGTGTAATGCAACAGTCAGTGTGTGATAAGGTGAGAGTGACATCTGGTGGTGAGCGGACCGCGGAACACCGACCAGATCCGTAACAGCACTACAATACACTACAGTAAAAAATTAAATTAAAAAAGTAAATTCAGCATCCTCTGCACATTTGGCTAAATTTCATTACAGTATACAGTACTATAGCAGTTTCTTGGTCTCCTGACACAAGACTATATCTCTAGGTAGTCATTTCTCAGTTCTGCAAAAATGCAGTAGGCTACACATAAAAAAATGGGTACAAATAAATTTTGACAAGTCACACTATTGAACATGTGCTACAGTTTACTGTACATATAGAACAGTGAAATTTCCATCATCTAATGTACTGTTACTGTACTATGTAATTACACTGTATGTGTAAGTATAACGCCCAGGTAGATGATGTGTTCATGTTCATTTCTCTCCTCTCTCCGTTGTTGGATGCAGAGATTCTGATTGATGTGTCATCAGTTTTGCTACTTAATTTTTAACTTACTCATTGAGAAAAGTGTCTTTGTTTTGAGAACTGAATGAATGGTTTGGGAATATGAGTCAACTAAAATCAGTTACATTTTGTTAACAATCGAGAAAACTGCAGTACGACCAGATGCTTACCTAACTCTGCTATTAGTTTCCGTGATCGTCATCTTCTTATTGTTTTCATGCTATTGTTTTGTCGGATGCGGCAGAAAGGCCTATATCCACGATTAAAGTGGAGCAAGCGGTCAGAGAATCGGATCACCAAACAATTACGTGATGAATCGAGAGGGTGCTCGCTGCAGAGCCAAATGGCAGGAGCTGGAGCTCTAGCTCCCCCTCGCTGGAGGTAATGGGTGGAGATGGACACCTAACCACACCCTAACCCTACCCCTTACCCTATCCTATACATAACTCCACCCATTAGTTCACACAGAGGTGGAGCTGGACATCCAGAGAGGGGGAGCTGCAGCTCATTTGGCTCTGCAGTGAGTACTACTTGGATGAATCTCAGACATATCCGGACGGGATTAGATTTCTCAGAGGACTTCTGAGTTAGCCGAGAAGCAGTAATTATCTGATTCACTAACGAATGTAAAACAATTCGTTAGTGCACTGGGCCGCGCGTTGTGTTTTTGACTCAAAAAGAACCGAGTCATTTGTTGATGAAGCCGACTACACTGGGCGCGCTGCACAGTTTATTGAAAGACGTGTTTTTTGCCATTGTTTTGCGTCACGCTGTCATCGCTGTGGCTGAAAAATAGCACATGAAACACTGCTTACATTTACATTTTATTCTGTCATAATTCTGGGGTGGCAAGTGGGGTGGCACAACTTTTTCTTAGGGTGGCAGTTGCCACCCCGTGCCACCTCGGTAGATCTGCCCCTGGGGGTACTGCTTGAAAATCTTTTTTTTCAGTGTATCTATATGCACAAAAATGCATTAATCTTTATAAATCTCAGTTCATCTTAAATTTAAGCACAATGTGAACAAAGTAATGCTGTCAAACGATTAATCGCGATTAATTGCATCCAAAATAAAAGTTTTTGTTTACATAATTTATGTGTGTGTACTGTTTATATTTATTATGTATATATAAATACCAAGTCTGTTACACAGCTATATGTAACCAAAAGTTTGTTACATATGTATTGCACGCTTCATACAACTTAATTAAAAATGTAAGCACACAGACATAAGCTACTTAAAATAAAGTGTATCAAGATTGTACTTATGTGTCCAAGTAGCTGTGTAACAGACAGACATCAAGAGCACAATATATTCATAAAACCAAATTGCACACAAAATAATTTATTCAGTAAAGATAGGAATATCACCTCAGTTTTCAGTTTTGTATCAAACGTGTAAGAAAATATATGGTTTTAGAACTCAGATGATCATTAATATTATTATTTACTATCAACCCAGTAAAATAATCAAACCCTCATTGTTGATAGTGTCTTTCTAATTTCTGTAGTTCACATTCATCACTAATTATTAAAACTTTGAATGTTTTGTAGAATATGAACACGCATTGAAAATTCATCTGAGGTCTGAGACTGACAGCTGCCTGTTCTGTGTATGAAGATCATTTACATAGAGAGACACTTTGCATGAGAGTGTTTATAGTGCTGTGAGTTTAACACTTCATGACTGAGAGCAGAACAGAACAGAATCTTCATCATCACACAAGACAAAACAACAACAATGAACAACATCATCATCTTCATCTGGACACTCACACTGTTTGCCCAAGGTTTGTAGTACTTCTAAAACAAGAATTCTTTTAAAACGTGAAATATACATTTTAATTCTTGTCTTTTTTATTATTATTATTTTTTCTTTCAGAGTGTAGAGGACAGTACACTGTAACTCAGAGTCCATCAATAACAGCAGCTCAAGGACAAGAAGTCAGAATAAACTGTAAAGTCAGCAGTAGAGTGTATAGCGGTAATTACTTAGCTTGGTACTTACAGAAACCTGGAGAAGCTCCTAAACTCCTCATATATTATGCAACAACCCGTTACACTGGAACTCCATCTAGATTCAGTGGCAGTGGATCTGACACTGATTTCACTCTGACCATCAGTGGAGTCCAGACTGAAGATACAGGAGATTATTACTGTATGAGTTTCCACTATCCAAACAGTAAATATGTTTTCACACAGTGAAGAGTCACAGTGAGGGATACAGCAGCTGCTGTTTGGAGGATGACAAACAACACAATGACACAGCATATCAAACATTTCAGGGACTATTTATTTATATGAAACAGTTGTGAAGCATCAGACAAAGAGTGATGGCCTAAATCCATTTGCATAGATTTATTAGGAGAAACAACAAGGAGAGAGTGGTTATACACAAGACATACAGGCTGAGTGGCGAATAACATTCAGAGCCCGAGCAAAATCAGAAAATCAGTGTAAAACAAACAGTACTTCACACTGAGTGAACAAGCGGTCAATCATTAAATAGTACATTCTAACTGACCATATGCACACATTACTGCCTTGTTTTAGACAAGCCAGCTCAGTCATTTCTGGTCAACTGTACTGTGCCATAATAGGAGTGTCCTTTGCTCGTTTTCTCTTCATGATCCATTCACAATTTGAAGAAAAGTTTTTGTTTGTCTAAGAGGAACAAACGTGTTGCAATTATTATTATTTTTCTCAGTTTCTGGTAAGAATGAGGCAAGAAAGTATCTCAGTAGTCTCCACCTATATATAACACATATGAAATGAGCTACACCGGAAATTTACGAGCTGGATTATCATTATGAGGAAGCTCTAAAGAACGCTCCGCGCATATGGTCAGTTAGACTGATGAGAAACACCTGAGAACAAACACATCAGAGTTCAGGTGAGTGTGACCTCTGGTGGTGGAGTTGAGAAGTAGCAGAGGGTGTGACAATACCAAGGAAATATAATACTGTATTTCACTTACTAGGTTTCACACTTTCTAGGGAGGAAAAATATTTTTTGGTGTTTGATCATGCAAAACTTGCTGCTACAATGTTACCAGTAACAGTTTTCCAAGGTTCTAATTTTCTTTATAATTTTGTGATGTCTAGATTTGACTGGAGCTCTTAAAGATTCAGAGTAAGCTTTTGTCAAGCAGGAAATTTATCAGTACTAAACAAGCACATTATTCAAGTCTCACTTATTGTCTGGCTAATCTGATGCTTAAATCTGATATTTGCACACTACTTCAAAATGGATGATGTACTACATTTAACATTGTCCACCAATATTGATGAAAATGAACAAACCTCATTACTTCATAATTAAGGCAGACTGTAGATATCAAACACCTTCAGCTCCAGTATGAAGGAAAGGCCGTGTTCGTCTCTCACATCAGTACTGCTGATCTTTGTTGAAATCTCTCAACAGTGTTTGCCTTTGTTTTTAAATAAATAAAATAGAAATTTACATTTTGTTAGACCTTTGCTACTATGTTCATGTCAATATGTTTGAAATAAGTAGTTAAGAAATCCGCTTCCACTTCAGTTTCATTAATTTTTTAAAGAAATGTTATTTTCAATAGCTCACATTCATCACAAAGTATTAAAGCTTTAAGGTTTTATAGAACATGAATGTGACTGAACAAATTCATCTGCGGTCTGAGTCTGACAGCTGCCTGTTCTGTGTATGAAGATCATTTACATAGAGAGACACTTTGCATGAGAGTGTTTATAGTGCTGTGAGTTTAACACTTCATGACTGAGAGCAGAACAGAACAGAATCTTCATCATCACACAAGACAAAACAACAACAATGAACAACATCATCATCCTCATCTGGACACTCACACTGTTTGCTCAAGGTTTGTAATAAAACCTTTTATAACAACAATTACAGTAATTGTTTTAAAATGTGAAATATACATCATTTTAATTATTGTCTTTTTTCCCTTTTCTTTCAGAGTGTAGAGGACAGTACACTGTTACTCAGAGTCCATCAATAACAGCAGCTCAAGGACAACAAGTCAGAATAAACTGTAAAGTCAGCAGTGGAGTGTATAGCGGTAATTACTTACACTGGTACTTACAGAAACCTGGAGAAGCTCCTAAACTCCTCATATATGAGGCAACAAGCCGTTACACTGGAACTCCATCTAGATTCAGTGGCAGTGGATCTGGCAGTGATTTCACTCTGACCATCAGTGGAGTCCAGACTGAAGATACAGGAGATTATTACTGTCAGAGTGCACACTATATCAGTAGTAGCTGGGTGTTCACACAGTGATAAAGAGTCGTACAAAAACCTCCGTCAGTCAGAGTCACAGTGACTGCACTGATACAGATGAGAGATACTGCAGCTGCTGATGGAGGTTATTTGTTATAACAGTCTCATTCAGTCAAACATGTTGAAGTCTTGTGCTGATTTGTGAGTCTCTTTCCGGATCTTTGATGTGTGTTTTTTTACACAACATCACCATGAATGTATTTAATTCATCATTTAAAATGTTCCACCACAAAAAGTCCAATGAAAGTTGATGATATGTGTGAGGGAAACAGCAGCCTTTCAATGTCCTTTCAATCCAGAATTACACAAAATGTGATCAGCATAAGATCTCCTTTTGTATGTTTTGAACATTAAAATTTCATTCGTCATTGTTTCCCTTTTCACTGTGTAATTTCTGCCACATCTCAAATGTTGTACTGTGTTAAGTTTTGTTTTGTGACAGTGGTGGAAATTATGTTTTTTTGAGTTGCACAAGCAAATAACATTTTTACACTCGTAATTCAATAAAATTACAGCTTCACTGGAAATGACACACAATTAAAATATTCTGCTCACAAGTGATATTTGCCTTGTTTTTCCACTTTTTATTGGGGCAAAACTGTTCGTTGGAAAGTCATAATAATAGAAATCAGAGTGTATTGTAGTAGTTTGTTTCCCTGTTTGTTTGGATTATCATAATTTTGAAAGTAACAATTCCTATTGTTATGATACATCCTATATTGTAACATTGAAATTACACATAAAAGGGCATTTGAAAAGCAACAACAAATTCATGATGAAATCAGTTTTTATTATAAATTCAATCTTGGGACATAAAAGTGTTTAAAATAGCCATGTACGTCTGTATTGTGAAGTAAGGGACAGGTTTAGTGTTGATGTTAACAGCGGGGTTTGTCTCCCTCTGCTGGTTTGGTTTTGAAGAGCCTCTTGAGGAAGTAGAGCTGCAGGTATCCGGCAGTGATGATGACCAGACTCTGGAGAGCAGACCAGCTGTTCACATAAGTGGAGTTGGACTGAAGCAGGTAGAAATCAGCGCCGCGTCTCATTCGCTCGTAGTTATAATAACACCACATGTGGAAGACAAACCTCTGCAGCCTGTTGCTGCTTTCCTACACAGAGATTTGAGAAATGTGAATAAAATTCAAGGACTTACTGTGTCAAAACAACTTTTTCAAAACATTATTTATTCAGTTTGGTGAAGAAAAAAAAAAAAACTATCTGAAATGCAAAAAAACAACATAACCCTTTTTTTTGTTTTCTGTCAAAAAATAACCAAAACTATTAAATATTTCACATTGTTTTCCATAAAGAAAATATATTATTAATTATATATGTTGTTCAAAATTTATGAAAGCCCGTTTCCGCCACTAAATACAAATATTTAAAAGGGTATTTGCAGCTCGCAATTGTGAGAAAAAAAAGTCAGAATTATGAGTTTTTATCTCACAGTTCTGACTTTATTTCTCGCAATTGTGAGTTATCATGCAATTTTGAGAAAAAAAAAATTCTCAGAAATGCAAGTTAAGTCAGAATTGTGAGATAGTGTATAAATTTGCAATTCTGAGAACACATTAGTCTTTTTCCACTCTAATAAAAATAAAAAATTAACTGTAACACTGTGAAGTATCCAATCAAGCTGCACTTTAACACAACAGTATATAATAAAAACACATATAATATGTGAAGAAAATTAATAAAACACTCATTGTCTGTATTGTAGTTCAGTGTCTATAGGTCATATTCATCACAAAGTATTTAAACTTCTGTTGTTTTGTAGAATATGAACATGCATAGAGAAATTCATGTGGTCTGAGTCTGACAGCTGCCTGTTCTGTGTATGAAGATCATTTACATAGAGAGACACTTTGCATGAGAGTGTTTATAGTGCTGTGAGTTTAACACTTCATGACTGAGAGCAGAACAGAACAGAATCTTCATCATCACACAAGACAAAACAACAACAATGAACAACATCATCATCCTCATCTGGACACTCACACTGTTTGCTCAAGGTTTGTAGTACAACTTTCATAACAACAATTACAGTAATTGTTTTAAAATGTGAAATATACATCATTTTAATTCTTGTCTTTTTTCCCTTTCTTTCAGAGTGCAGAGGACAGTACACTGTTACTCAGAGTCCATCAATAACAGCAGCTCAAGGACAACAAGTCAGAATAAACTGTAAAGTCAGCAGTAGAGTGTATGGTGGTAGTTACTTACACTGGTACTTACAGAAACCTGGAGAAGCTCCTAAACTCCTCATATATGAGGCAACAAGCCGTTACACTGGAACTCCATCTAGATTCAGTGGCAGTGGATCTGGCACTGATTTCACTCTGACCATCAGTGGAGTCCAGACTGAAGATACAGGAGATTATTACTGTATGAGTTTCCACAGTGGTGTGTTCACACAGTGATAAAGAGTTGTACAAAAACATCAGTCAGAGTCACAGTGACTGCACTGATACAGCTGAGAGATACTGCAGCTGCTGATGAGAGGATGACAAACAACACAATGACTCAGTGTATCACACATTTCAGCTTTTATTTACTATTTATTTATATAATATAGTTGTGAAGCATCAGGCAGAGAAGCAAACAACATTCAGTGTCCATGCAAGATCAGAATGCAAAGGTCATAATATCCAGAGTCATAAAACCAAGAGAATAATCCAAAACAGACCACACAGAAAAGCAGTGTGAAACAAACAAAACTTCACACTGAGGGAACAAACAGTCAGGGTTTAAATAGGCCAGTCTAGTTAGACTGATGAGAAACACCTGAGAACAATCAGTTCAGCTCACTAAACAAGAACATTTTTATAACAGACTCATTGATCAAGTCTCACCAGTAATTTATTGTCTGGCTAATCTGATTCTTTCATCTGTTATTCACACACAACTTCAACATGGATGGATGTACTACATTTAACATTGTCCATCAAGATTGAGGAATACAAACAAACCTCATCTCTCCATGATCAACACAGACTGTAGATATCAAACACCTTCAGCTCCAGTTGTGCGGTCTTCGGGGTCTTTTTGACCCGCAAATGACTTTTGCTAAAATTTTAAAAAATGTTCTCTTTGTCGAAATGGCATGAGGCTTTGTACACCGGTCAGCACTTTCTAGATCTACAAATAAAAAAAAATTGGAGTGATATCTTGATTTTATGTTAGTGTTAAATAAAAAAGTCGCATTCGTGGTCTTTGGGGTCTCTAGAGACCCCAAGCAACAAAATTAAATTTTGTAACAAAATAATAGTTTCTTTTTAAACAAATATTATTTTCCTATTTATTAATGTTTTTACTACATTTGTGCAATTTTCAGAGGATTTATTATGTTTTTTTAAATTTATATAAATTAATAAGTACATATTTTTTTATTAGGTTTTTATACAAAAAGCTTTTTATGTAAAATTCACTTTATAAAAGACCCATATTTTTAACTTTGATTCACGGGGATAGCATGGATCATTTGACATGGTTGAGTTTAAATTTTCTGCTCATCTTTTGGAAAATGGAGTTTTAAAAATAAAAAAAAATGGTCATTTTTGCCAGTAGATGGCTGCAGAGCTCCACTATTTACTATGTGCTATTTGACCAACTGAAAGACATCTTTTTACAAGTTTTTTCAGTTGGATTGATATCTACATATTATGAAATCACAATTATAACAATAAAAATTACTTTTTGTCAAAGTAATGGATGAATGGATGAATTTTTAATGGCTGAAACCATTTTGTTGGTTTGATTCTAATCATAATGTAACATTATTGAAAAACTATTTTTTTTTTTTTCAGTACAAAAAATATTAAACTTCAACAAAAAAGTAGTTTTTATTGTTATAATTATGATTTCATAATCTGTAGATATCAATCCAACTGAAAAAAACTTGTAAAAAGATGTCTTTCAGTTGGTCAAATAGCACATAGTAAATAGTGGAGCTCTGCAGCCATCTACTGGTAAAAATGACACTTTTTAATTTTTAAAACGGCATTTTCCATAAGATGGGCAAAAATTTTACACTAAACCATGTCAAATGATCCATGCTATCCCCATGAATGAAAATTGAAAATATGGGTCTTTTATAAAGTGAATTTTACACAAAAAACTGTTTTTGTATAAAAACCTATTAAAAAAATATTTATTTATTAATTTATATAAATTTTAAAAATTATAATAAATCCTCCAAAAACTGCACAAATGTAGTAAAAACATTAATGAACAGAAAAATTTCATTTGTTATTTTTTTAAAACTATTATTTTGTTACAAAATAAATTTGTTGCGTGGGGCATCTAGAGACCCCGAAGATCATGAGTGTACAACCATAAACGAAGACCGCACAAGGGAAGCCCGTGTTCGTCTCTTACATCAGTGCTGCTGATCTTTGTGGAAATTTTACAACAGTATTTGCCCTTTATTTTTAAAATAAATAAATGGATAAATACAATTAAAAATTACATTTTGTAAGCCCTGTTGTATTCAAGTCAATATGTTTGATACACCTTTTTAATGTATTTCTAAAAAATCATTAAGAAATCAGTTTTCACTTCAGTTTCATTAATTTTTTAAAAGAAATGTTAAATATTTAATTGTGTACTTTATATAATAATATACACTTGTACTTCTTAAATACAACTCAATTATTAATAAAATATGTGTGAAAAATAAGTATGAATATATGAATAACATACAAGCTAATTAAGAATAGATTTTTTTGGTTCATTTTTAGGTTGAAGCAAGAACAAAAAACATATTGTAGAGAGTGTCTGTCTGTTTCAATAGCTCACATTCATCACAAAGAATTAAATCTTCTAATGTTTTATAGATTATAAATGTGACTTAAGAAATTCATCTGCGGTTTGAGACTGACAGCTGCCTGTTCTGTGTATGAAGATCATTTACATAGAGAGACACTTTGCATGAGAGTGTTTATAGTGCTGTGAGTTTAACACTTCATGACTGAGAGCAGAACAGAACAGAATCTTCATCATCACACAAGACAAAACAACAACAATGAACAACATCATCATCCTCATCTGGACACTCACACTGTTTGCTCAAGGTTTGTAGTAAAACTTTCATAACAACAATTACACTAATTGTTTTAAAATGTAAAACATCATTTTAATTCTTGTCTTTTCTTCCTTCCTTTCAGAGTGTAGAGGACATCATTAATAACAGTAGCTGAAGGACAAGAAGCCAGAATGAACTGTAAAACCAGCAGTAGAGTGGATGGTGGTTATGTTTTAGCCTGGTACTTACAGAAACCTGGAGAAGCTCCTAAACTCCTCATATATTATGCAACAAGCCGTAACACTGGAACTCCATCTAGATTCAGTGGCAGTGGATCTGGCAGTGATTTCACTCTGACCATCAGTGGAGTCCAGACTGAAGATACAGGAGATTATTACTGTCAGAGTGTACACTACCCGAGCAGCACTTGGGTGTTCACACAGTGATAAAGAGTCGTACAAAAACCTCCATCAGTCAGAGTCACAGTGACTGCACTGATACAGATGAGAGATACTGCAGCTGCTGATGGAGGTTATTTGTTTTGTAACCCTTATGTTCTGCTGCGAACGCTCCAATCTCTTCCGCGTGGATAACATTAATAAAACACGGGTTACAAGGGTGATAATTCTCATTTCTCTCTTTAATCAGAAGCATCTGCATTACAGTATAAACAGCCGAACTCGCACACAACTCGCTTCAACTTTTTTTCCTTCCTTTACCCAAGCACGCACTGCCTTAAAGGGGCAGGGGCACACAATATCTTTTGAACTAACATATAGAAAACTTTGCATAAGACATATGAAAATACATGAAAAACCTTTATAAACATATTAATTTACATTTCTTCTTATTATTTATTTTTCTAAACCATGAATAGACAAAAAGTAAAATAAAATAATGACTTCAACATAAGGTTACAGTTTTCCCCTGCTTAACAAAGAAACGTCCTCGTTTCTTAAAATAATACTGAAAAACTTCCACGTATTCACGTATTCAACAACATACTAATGTGACAACAACAGTGCATAAGTGCAGTGTGGCATCAAAATTTGTGCATAATATTGCAATGTACCCAATTAAACAATTGTGCATATGCTGTATCACACTCCTATTATCACAGGATCGTATGAGAACTCGTTATGTGCATTACACAGTACAGTGAAAACACCACGTACAGGAAACCAATATGTACATAACTCATCAACAAACAATATCTTTAAACCTTTCAGGTTTTTTAACCATGCGGCCACTACGGGTTAACTGAGGTGCAGCTGCTGAAGGCAATATGGCCCTGTCCGGAGCCGTAGAGGGCACGGGGGGAACACTGAGACTTGGCATAATGTCAGATTCAGACAACAAAGTAGTTGGATTTGAACTTTCAGCCCTTGCATTAGTACTTATCGGTTTTAAAGTCTGGTTAGGCACATATGGTGGTGTAGAAGGTCGAAAGGGCAAAGCACCTGACAACGCAGTAAGGGGGACTGAAAAAGGGTCATCCAAAAATACAAAGTCACCTGGCTTATGTGGGTGGAAAAAACGTCTTTTTTGTCGTACTGCCTTTTCTGAAGTTTAGCTGCAGTGGACCGCACAGCAGCATCTTTGAAGACATAGGACAAACGTGTGGTCACATCATAAGCATAGTCTGCCGGGGTGCCTGGCGTACATGAAGTGACAGCAGGACTACAGTTCAGAAGGATTTCCGCAGGTAGTCGTGGTTCTCTGCCATGTGCGAGAAAGAAAGGAGAAAACCCAGTACTAGAATGAACACTAGAGTTATAGGCCAGTTCCACTTGAGGGAGATATCTGTCCCATTCACCCCCACTTTCACAAATGTACTTGGCGAGTTGGTCTTTCAGCGTTCGATTCAGTCTTTCGACCATACCATCGCACTGTGCATGGTAGGAGGAGGTACGGGTTTTCTCAATACCCAGTTGACTGCACAGATGCTTAATCAAATCTGACTCAAACTGTCTACCTTGGTCAGTATGGATTATCTCAGGGACTCCGTGCTGCCTAATGTAATCCTCAAAAATGCACTGTGCTACAGTTGTCGCACGCTGATCTTTCAGTGGGTACAAATTGACAAAATGGGTAAAATAATCCATCAAACTAAAAACTAAAACATACTATTCCAAGTGAAGTAACAGGTAGCTCAGTAATGTCAGCAGAAATTCTTTGGAATGGTCTTTCTGCATGAATCCACTGTAAAGGGGCCCTTTCATGAGGAGTGGTAGAGGCACAGGACTGACAGGATACACATTCAGCACAGAACTTCTGAATATCACGGGACATGTAAGGCCAATAGCATATTTTTCTGGCTCTCACCAAAGTACGCTCAGCACTTAAATGACCACTAAACTTTTCCCCATGAAAACATAAGAGCTGTTAGAATGAGTACCTCAGGCAAGACTACTTGGTAAACAGGAGGGCTATGAGGAGATGATTTCACTCTGCGACACAAGACACCCTCTTGAACTGATAATTTGGGGAATTCATGCCAGAGTTTGCTCAAAGTGGCAGGGGAATGTTTCAGTCTGCCTAATGGGGGTCTTTGATTTGACTCTTTCCAGTCCATGACAGTACTAAAATAAAAGTCAGCCTTTTGCTGAGCTTGTAATTCAGCCTTATCAACTGACAGTGTCGGAGTCATGTCAGGAAGAACCCCAGAAACCAGCAGCACTTCAGAAGAAAAGGGGACTCTTTTAGGAGTGGTATGACTAGAAATTACACACTGTACTGCTTTTGTTTCAGTCACAGGTGAACTAGGACACCATGATAAGGAATCAGCATTACTATGCTGCTTCCCTTCCCTGTGCAGAATGGTGAAGTCATACACATCCATTTCAAGTATCCAGCGTGCTCTTCTACTGGTCGGATCATTATCAACTGCTGCCTTTTTTAGATTCAACAACAGTTTGTAGTCGGGTATAATCTTAAAAGGAGCCCCTGAAAAGAAATGTCTGAAATGTCGAACGGACCACACCACAGCCCAAAGATCACGGTCATACATTGACCATTTCTTTTCTGAAGGAGTGAGAGCATGACTGGCGTAAGCAATTATGCATTCCTTCCCATCCTGCACAATCATGAGAAGCATCAGTGTATAATAGAAATGGCAACGTGAATATAGGGTGAGCCACAATGGGAGGACTAGTGAGGGCCTGCTTCAGTGACCTAAAAGCCTCCTCACATTCACTCGACCAATTGAAAACAGCACCTTTCTAGGTCAAAGCATGAAGGGGTGCAGCAACGACAGCAAAATTCCTGACAAACCTCCTATAATAGGAGCACAGACCAACAAATGCTCTCACCTCTGTGACAGTCCTAGGGGTAGGCCAAGATCGGACCTTGTCCAGGTTCTTTTCATCTGGGAGCAGACCCAGGCTGGATACAACATGACCCAGGTAGGAGACTTCACTGTGTGCAAAATTATATTTGTTAACCTTCAGTTTTAAACCTGCTGAACGAAAACGACTGAAAACCTCCTCAAGACTGTTAAGATGTTCACTGAAAGTCCGACTGAACACTAGTACATCATCAAGGTAAACAAGACAAACCTTCCAATGAAGCCCACGAAGCACCAGCTCCATCAGTCGTTGGAAAGTTGGAGGGGCGTTCGTGAGACCCATTGGCATAACCTTGAACTGATATAAAGCACTGCCTGTATTAAACGCAGTTTTCTCCCTATCATTGGGGTCTAGCTCAACTTGACAGTATCCACTGGACAAATCCATTGTGCTAAACCAACGTGCACCCGCCAAGCTGTCTAAAGCGTCTGAGGCCCGAGGTAAGGGGTATGAGTCTTTTACAGTGACTGCATTAAGCTTCTTAAAATCAATGCAGAATCTATAACTGCCATCTCTCTTCTTCACTAAGACGACAGGAGAAGCCCAGGGACTACAACTTTCCTCAGTTACATCATGGGAAAGGAGCTGCTGGACTTGCCTGTCTATCTCAGCTTGAATATGTGGTGAGGTTCTGTAAGCCCTCTGCCTAATGGGTTGTGCATCCCCTGTACGAATGGTATGCTTGACCAAATTGGTACGACCATAGTCATAATCATCTACACTAAAAACATCTGAGCACTTGGAAATCAGAGTCTCTACCTGCACTGTTCAGTGCAGACTGACTGAGGTCTACTTTGGATTTAGGACAGGGGTCCATTTCCATCTGTATCTGAGCTACTGTGGGTTCCTGAATTTTGAATTCTTCACCTGGTTGAGTGACTAAGGAATGAAACTCACCTAGCCTTGTGCCACAGGGAACATGGCAATCCTCATTTGTTGGATTCATAGCTCGAACACAAGTCACACCTGCTTTTACGGAGGTTACTGTGCGTGCTACAAAAAGACCAGGTACTGAGTGAATTTCGGGGTCTAAGAGTCCAACATAATTACACGTGAACTCTTTTTCCCCAATATTAGCCTGAATTTTTGCGAACATGTTCATCTGTGACCTGGCAGGAATCAGAAAGGGCTCTAAAGTCACAGCATTACTCCTAAGAGGGACTCTTTCCTGTGAACACAAGAGAGGAACAGTCCAGTTCCACAATTTTAAATGATTCTCTCTGAGGTCAATTGCAGCGTGATGTTTGCTAAGAAAATCCCACCCAAGGATAACTGGCTGTGAAGCATTCCTAACCACCTAAACATCATGTAAGAACACTTCCTCACCTAGCCTAATAGTAATAGGCAACATACCCAGAGTATCAAGATAGTCACCAGTGACTGATTTTGCCAAAAGAAAAGATTTCTGAATAGGCTTTTTTGTGAGAGAAGGAATTGACATTCTCAGTGTTTCGCTAATCAAAGATATTTCTGAACCTGTGTCAACAAATGCTTGTATGGCAATGTTCTCAATGATAGCAAAAACATAAGGTGTAGGAATAGCAGGAATTACCAGTTCAGTTTGTTTGGGCCCACTCATAGGCTCAGCAGATACCTGGCCCATAGTACCTGCTACCAGCTGTTTCCCTGAAGATCAACATCCTCATCAACAAAACTGACACGATGATCACCAGATGAGGGCAGATGGTCAGTAGAAGATCTCCCGCCAGAGAACTTGTTGGAGAGCCATTCTGATGTATGACGATCCTGATGATGAGAAGCCTGATCTTGATGATCAGAGGTTGAATGACCATAACGATCATGGTGAGGCGAGGTCGAGCTGACACATTGGTCACGACGAAGAGCAGTAAGGCTGGCATGTTGAGCAGCATAATGTGGAGACTGGCTGGGGTGACGATCTTGATGTGGTGGAGGTGGGCTGACATGACGATCTCGATAAGATGGTGGTAGGCTGACGTGACGATCTCGATGAGTCTGTGGTGGGCTGATGTGATGATCGTGATGATGTGGAGATGAGCTCATGTGACAATTTTTATAATGTGAAGATGGGCTAATGTGACGATCTCCATAGCCTCGACGTCTGTCACCTTCTCGATGGATGAAGGAGTTAGACTCATCTCGACGATGTGGAGAAGATGCAGGTGACAATAGATATCTTCTAGGAGATGAGAGTGGAGAGTAATGATGCTTGTCTCTTCCACGCTCAGGTGAGTAGTCTCTCTGTGCAGAGGAAGTGTGTTGCCTCTTCAGTTGACTCACTTCCATCCTGAGAGCCTTAACATCAGCAGTCAATTGCTTTACTGCAGTCATGATTTCAGAAGAAATGTCCCCAGATGCTGTGGTCTTTGTGGACACCATGGCTGAAAGCGATTCACTGGGTAAGGTTGTGGTCAAATTTGGTGACAGGCTGTTCTTTTGACTGAGAGGAGGAAGAGGTGCAAGTCTGAGAACTTCTTGTGCTCGTTCCCACTTACAAGCAATGGCTAAAGCGTCCTCTAGGCTAGTAGCGCCATGCTCGTGACATTTTGCTTGGAGAACAGGGTCAAGACCAGCTACGAACCGTCTAAATCTTTCCATAGCAATGGCGCACTCACCATAATTTGGAAATGGTTCCAAAACCAGTCTAGTGATCTCAGCTGCAAATACTTCCAAAGGCTCTGTGGGCATACGCGGTCGAGCATTCACAAAAGTTTGAAAATGCAGCAAAAATTGTTTCCTCCCAAAAACATAATTTAATGCAGCAACACACAGTTCATAGTTCTGTTGTATGTCAGGAAACAGGGAGAGCCAGTAAGCTAAAGCATCTCCACTCAATCTCGTAGGCAAAATGGCGGTCAAATCTTGTGTTTGTGCATCAGCACAGGCCTTAACTGCCAGCTCCAAACGGGCTTTCCATAAAGAAAAACTGTCTTTATCCCTACCGTCTCCATGAAAACACGGTGGAAGGTCGACTTTAAAGTGCAGCAATCTTGTAGTGCGATTTGCAGAAGTCGCGTCTTCTCTGCGTTCTGCCGCCGGTGCAGATACAGTATAAACAGCTGAACTCGCACACAACTCGCTTCAACTTTTTTCCTTCCTTTACCCAAGCACGCACTGCCTTAAAGGGGCAGGGGCACACAATATCTTTTGAACTAACATATAGAAAACTTTGCATAAGACATATGAAAATACATGAAAAACCTTTATAAACATATTAATTTACATTTCTTATTATTCTTTTTTTTTTCTAAACCATGAATGGACAAAAAGTAAAATAATCACTTCAACATGAGGTTACAGTTATAACAGTCTCATTCAGTCAAAAATGTTGAAGTCTTGTGCTGATTTGTGAGTCTCTTTCTGGATCTTTGATGTGTTTTTCTTACACAACATCACCCTGAATGTATTCATCATTTAAAATGTTCCACCACAAAAAGTCCAACGATGAAAGTTGATGATACTTGTACAGGGAAACAGCAGTCAGAGTCCTCATGTCCTTTCAGTCCAGAATTACACAAAATGTGATCAGCATAAGATCTCCTTTTGTATGTTTTGAACATTAAAATTTCATTCGTCATTATTTCCTCTTCTGCAGTGTAATTTCTGCCACATCTCAAATGTTGTACTGTGTTAAGCAGTGTTGGGGAGTAACTATTTACATGTAACGGAATTACGTAATTTAATTACAAAATAAATGTAATTGTAATTAGTTACAGTTACTGAGAAAAAATGTGTAATTAAATTACAGTTACTTTTGAAAAATGCCAGTGATTACAAAGGGATTACATCTGAATTTTTTCACACACCCACTCCCACTTACAGATTTAATTGACTTATTTCATAAATTGCATAGACTGCTCTAAAATGAGACACCAATGTTTCAGGATTTTAGGACACACAATAGGACACATGCTTATTCGATAACTGTTTTATTTCCTATTTGGGTTCATGCATAAACTTTATTTTTTTAAGACCGAGTTCAATTCCCGTCTCAAGGTCATTTGCCGATCCCGCTCCCCTCTCTCCTCCCAGCTATTTCCTGTCATCCCTCTACTGTCCTATCACAATAAAAGGCATAAAAAGCCCCCAAAAATAAGTAAAAAAAAAAAAAAGTCTGAATTTGTGGTGGATGTGCTTTAATTATCACACAGCTCAGGCTCATTCGGGGCAACTTAAGTCATAATTGTTCTTGGCGGAAGCTTTGCGTTTGGTTAGCTAATAAAACATTAAAGCTTAATTCAATAATAATTGTACAATTTCTTAATTCTGTCATCCTGGTATTGTGGACTTGCTCTATTATTTCATACAAACGCAGCTGCTGCCATTTTTTTTTTTGTACACTGTAATGGATTATAAAATAACTAACAAACTAGTACTACTACTTTATTTATGTGGTGAAATGTTGTGTAACTAAAATGTCAGCAACTGATTTCTTCATGGAAGCTTTGCGCTCAGATATTTTAACTCAGATCAGTGTTTCTTGTCTAATAATTTTGACACGAAACATCTAAATAATATATCAAGCAGCTGTGTAATAAGTGAGATAATGTACATTCAGCCAGTTGTTATTGCAAAATAAAGATGTATGTTATCCCTTACTTATTATAATCTTAATTCAAGTGATAAAGGATTATAAAAAAAAGTCTGTAGACAGTAATCAGTGTTGGGTGCTACTGTAAGGTTAACTCTGCCTGGTTTAAATGTTTCAAAATGATTAACAGTTCAAAATATTAGACATTTAGAAAAGTAATCAAAAAGTAATTAAAAGTAATAAGTTACATTACTTTAATAAAGTAATTGAAAAGTTACACTACTTATTACATTTTAAATCAAGTAATTTGTAATCTGTAACCAGTGATGGGATTAACGGCGTTAGAAATAAATGGCGTTACTAACAGAGTTATTTTTTTCAGTAACGAGTAATCAAACGAATTACCGTTTCCCCCGTTACAACGCCGTTACCGTTACCAACGATGAAATGCGGCGTTACTATTATTTATTATAACTTATTATTTATTTTTCAGTTCATATGAATGGATGCGTAGCGTACCTGTATTTGATGAGCCGTAGACTCTAGTGTGAAGGCACACAACTAGCCGTTGCTTTCTCTTAGAATCAGAATCACGAGGATTTTGTTGTGGTTTGTTGTGAAAGAAAGATACAGAGCGAGAGAGTCTTTCATATCATGGAGAACTGACGCGTTATATGAAAACAATATTCTTTGTTGTATTTTCCTGTCAAAATAACGGAGGTCCTTCGGAATTCTTCAGCTTCTAAGAACTGCCGGTTTCTCCGGTAGTAGGCGGAACTAATGCGCAAACGGCAATCTCATTGGCTTGCGCTCACCAATGATCGTCCATGTTTTGATTTCAGCAAATCACTTCGAGTGAACGCAGACAACGTAATTAATATTCATGAACCCAGTAGATCATTAATCTTTAGTGCGTTTTATATTGTTGTTAGTAGTAGAATTCGTAGTAGTTTTATCCTATCAGTATTATTTTTCCCCCTTTTTTATAGATACACTAAATGACAAACAATATCTTAAGCACCACCACCAGTCCTAAGATCAGTCAACATGACAAATGCATTCGTACATGGTTATTCTAGTAGTTCTAATTACTAAAGTTTAATGCCTATTTAATTTAATGTCGTATTATACTGCTTGACAGCAAAAGTGTACTTTCAGATATTAAAAAAAAAAAAAAAAAAAAAAACTAGCAACAACAACAAAAAATGTACTAGCCAGTGGCTATTCTATTGCCAAGGTGTCCATAGAAGGTTGATAATATTTACAATATTTTTTTTTTCATTTGATAGGTGTCTCTCACATCAACATTAAAATACATTACAGTAGATTAGTGTACAATGTTTTATAATAATAATTTATTCTATTTAGTGTCCATTTCATTCTTCTAACATACTTAATATTGGGGATATCCAAGTTACTTGACATATTTGAGCATTTTTCTAAAAAAAAAGTAACACAGTAGTTACTTTCCCTAGTAATTAGTTACTTTTATAATCATGTAACTCAGTTACTAACTCAGTTACTATTTGTGAGAAGTAACTAGTAACTCTAACTAATTACTCTTTTATAGTAACATGCCCAACACTGTCTTGTAACCTACATTTCCAAAGTAACCTTCCCAACACTGGTGTTAAGTATCAACCTGTCACAGTGGTGGAAATGACGTTTTTTAAGTTGCACAATCAATTAACATTTTCACACTCATAAATTAATAAAATTATAGCTTCACTGGAAATGACACACAATTAAAACATGCTGCTCACAAGTGATATTTACCTTGTTTTGTTTTGTTTTTTTTTGTTTTTTTCTTTTTGTTGGTGCAAAACCATTGGAAAGTCAGAATAATATAAAATCAGAGTGTATTGTAGTAGTTTGTTGAAGTCGGTTTTTATTATAAATTCAATCTTGTGACATAAAAGTGTTTAAAATACCCATGTATGTCTGTATTGTGAAGTAAGAGACAGGTTTAGTGTTGATGTTAACAGCGGGGTTTGTCTCCCTCTGCTGGTTTGGTTTTGAAGAGCCTCTTGAGGAAGCAGAGCTGCAGGTATCCGGCAGTGATGATGACCAGACTCTGGAGAGCAGACCAGCTGTTCACATAAGTGGAGTTGGACTGAAGCAGGTAGAAATCAGCGCCGCGTCTCATTCGCTCGTAGTTATAATAACACCACATGTGGAAGACAAACCTCTGCAGCCTGTTGCTGCTTTCCTACACAGAGATTTGAGAAATGTGAATGAAATTCAAGGACTTACTGTGTGAAAACAACTTTTTCAAAACATTATTTTATTCAGTTTGGTGAAGAAAAAAAATAATTATCTGAAATGCATAAAAACAACATAACCCCTTTTTGTTTTATGTCAAAAAATAACCAAAACTATTAAATGACTATTAGATAGTCTATAAAATTGCAATTCTGAGAACACATTAGTGTTTTTCCACTCAAATAAAAATAGAAAATAAACTGTAACACTGTGAAGTATCCAATCAAGCTGCACTTTAACACGGCAGTATATAATAAAACACATATAATATGTTAGGAAAATTAATAAAACACTCATTGTCTGTACTTTAGTTCAGTGTCTATAGGTCATATTCATCACAAAGTATTTAAGCCTCTGTTGTTTTGTAGAATATGAACATGCATAGAAAAATTCATGTGGTCTGAGACTGACAGCTGCCTGTTCTGTGTATGAAGATCATTTACATAGAGAGACACTTTGCATGAGAGTGTTTATAGTGCTGTGAGTTTAACACTTCATGACTGAGAGCAGAACAGAACAGAATCTTCATCATCACACAAGACAAAACAACAACAATGAACAACATCATCATCCTCATCTGGACACTCACACTGTTTGTTCAAGGTTTGTAGTACAACTTTCATAATACCAATTACAGTAATTGTTTTAAAATGTGAAATATTCATCATTTTAATTCTTGTCTTTTTTCCCTTTCTTTCAGAGTGTAGAGGACAGTACACTGTTACTCAGAGTCCATCAATAACAGCAGCTCAAGGACAAGAAGTCAGAATAAACTGTAAAGTCAGCAGTGGAGTGTATAATGGCAATTACTTACACTGGTACTTACAGAAACCTGGAGAAGCTCCTAAACTCCTCATATATAAAGCAACAAGCCGTTACACTGGAACTCCATCTAGATTCAGTGGCAGTGGATCTGGCAGTGATTTCACTCTGACCATCAGTGGAGTCCAGACTGAAGATACAGGAGATTATTACTGTCAGAGTGCACACTATATCAGTAGTAGCTGGGTGTTCACACAGTGATAAAGAGTCGTACAAAAACCTCCGTCAGTCAGAGTCACAGTGACTGCACTGATACAGATGAGAGATACTGCAGCTGCTGATTGAAGGGTGACAAATAACACAATGACATAGCATATCAAACATTTCAGGGACTATTTATTTATATGAAACAGTTGTGAAGCATCAGACAAAGAGTGATGGCCTAAATCCATTTGCATAGATTTATTAGGAGAAACAACAAGGATAATCCAGAGAGTGGTCATACACAAGACATACAGGCTGAGTGGCGCATAACATTCAGAGGCCGAGCAAGATTAGAAAATCAGTGTAAAACAAACAGTACTTCACACTGAGTGAACAAACAGTCAATCATTAAATAGTACATTCTAACTGACCATATGCACACATTACTTCCTTGTTTTAGACAAGCCAGCTCAGTCATTTCCGGTTAACTGTACTGTGCCGTAATAGGAGTGTCCTTTGCTCGTTTTCTCTACATAATCCATTCACAATTCGAAGAAAAGTTTTTGTTTGTCTAAGAGGACCAAACATGTTGCAATTATTTTTTTTCTCAGTTTCTGATAAGAACGAGGCAGGAGAGTAGTCTCAATAGTCTTCACCTATATATAACACATATGAAATGAGCTACACCGGAAATTTACGAGCTGGATTATCATTATGAGGAAGCTCTAAAGAACGCTCCGTGCATATGGTCAGTTAGACTGATGAGAAACACCTGAGAACAAACACATCAGAGTTCAGGTGAGTGTGACCTCTGGTGGTGGAGTTGAGAAGTAGCAGAGGGTGTGACAATTACAAGGAAATATAATACTGTATTTCACTTACTAGGTTTCACACTTTCTAGGGAGGAAAAATATGTTTTGGTGTTTGATCATGCAAAACTTGCTGCCACAATGTTACCAGTAACAGTTTTCCAAGGTTCTAATTTTCTTTATAATTTTGTGATGTCTAGATTTGACTGGAGCTCTTAAAGATTCAGAGTAAGTTTTTGTCCAGCAGGGAAATCATCAGTACTAAACAAGCACATTATTAATAGAGTCACTGACTCATGATCAAGTCTCATTTATTGTCTGGCTAATCTGATTCTTTCATCTGATATTTACACACTACTTCAGTATGGATGGATGTACTACATTGTCCACCAATATTGATGAAAATGAACAAAACTCATCACTCCATAATTACGGCAGACTGTAGATATCAAACATCTTCAGCTCCAGTCTGAATGAAAGCCTGTGTTCGTCTCTCACATCAGTGCTGCTGAACTTTGTTGAAATCTCTGAACAGTGTTTGCTCTTATTTTTAAATATATGAAATAGAAATTTACATTTTGTTAGACCTTTGCTACTATGTTCATGTCAGTATGTTTGAAATAAGTAGTTAAGAAATCCGCTTCCACTTCAGTTTCATTAATTTTTTAAAGAAATGTTATTTTCAATAGCTCATATTCATCACAAAGTATTAAAGCTTCTAATGTTTCATAGATTACAAACATGACTGAATAAATTCATCTGCGGTCTGAGTCTGATAGCTGCCTGTTCTGTGTATGAAGATCGTTTACATAGAGAGACACTTTGCATGAGAGTGTTTATAGTGCTGTGAGTTTAACACTTCATGACTGAGAGCAGAACAGAACAGAATCTTCATCATCACACAAGACAAAACAACAACAATGAACAACATCATCATCCTCATCTGGACCATTGCAGCTTTTATTCAAGGTGGGATATTTCATTTTGATATGAATAATAAGCTATTGTTTTTTTTTGTTTTGTTTTTTAACCATTTCAATATACCAATATTCTGTTATAAAGGTGGTTTACAAACAAAGTGACTTTTTTCTCTTCTTCAGAATCCAGAGGCGTCACTCTGACTCAACCTGAAGTTAAAACTGTCCAACAGGGTCAAACCGCTACAATAGAGTGTAATATAGATGTAGGAATATATGGTGACCGCTTAGCCTGGTATCAGCAGAAACCTGGACAAGCTCCTAAACGCCTCATATATCATATAAACAGACTCCAGTCAGGAACTCCATCTAGATTCAGTGGCAGTGGAACAGCAAATACTGGACGAGATTTTACTCTGACCATCAGTGGAGTCCAGACTGAAGATACAGGAGATTATTACTGTCAGAGTTACCACTATATCAGTAGTAGCTGGGTGTTCACACAGTAATAAAGAGTCGTACAAAAACCTCCATCAGTCAGAGTCACAGTGACTGCACTGATACAGATGAGAGATACTGCAGCTGCTGATGGAGGTTATTTGTTATAACAGTTTCATTCAGTCAAACATGTTGTGCTGATTTGTGAGTCTCTTTCTGGATCTTTGATCTGTTTTTCTTACACAACATCACCATGAATGTATTTAATTCATCATTTAAAATGTTCCACCACAAAAAGTCCAACAATGAAAGTTGATGATACTTGTACAGGGAAACAGCAGTCAGAGTCCTCATGTCCTTTCAATCCAGAATTACACAAAATGTGATCAGCATAAGATCTCCTTTTGTATGTTTTGATAATTAAAATTTTGTTTGTCATTGTATCCCTTTCCACAGTGTAATTTCTGCCATATCTCAAATGTTGTACTGTGTTAAGTATCAATCTGTGACAGTGGTGGAAATTATGTTTTTTGAGTTGAACATTTTCACACTCGTAATTCAATAAAATTACAGCTTCACTGGAAATGACACACAATTAAAATATTCTGCTCACAAGTGATATTTACCTTGTTTTTCCACTTTTTATATGGGCAAAACTGTTCACTGGAAAGCCAGAATAATATAAATCAGAGTGTATTGTAGTAGTTTGTTTCCCTGTTTGTTTGGATTATCATAATTTTGGAAGTAATAATTCCTATTGTTATGATACATCCTAAATTGTAACATTGAAAGTATACATAGAAAGGCATTTGAAAAGCAACAACAAATTCATGATGAAGTCAGTTTTTATTATAAATTCAATCTTGGGACATGAAAGTGTTTAAAATACCCATGTACATCTGTATTGTGAAGTAAGAGACAGGTTTAGTGTTAATGTTAACAGCGGGGTTTGTCTCCCTCTGCTGGTTTGGTTTTGAAGAGCCTCTTGAGGAAGTAGAGCTGCAGGTATCCGGCAGTGATGATGACCAGACTCTGGAGAGCAGACCAGCTGTTCACATAAGTGGAGTTGGACTGAAGCAGGTAGAAATCAGCGCCGCGTCTCATTCGCTCGTAGTTATAATAACACCACATGTGGAAGACAAACCTCTGCAGCCTGTTGCTGCTTTCCTACACAGAAATTTGAGAAATGTGAATGAAATTCAAGGACTTACTGTGTCAAAACAACTTTTTCAAAACATTATTTTATTCAGTTTGGTGAAGAAAAAAAATAATTATCTAAAATGCATAAAAACAACATAACCCTTTTTTGTTTTATGTCAAAAAATAACCAAAACTATTAAATGACTATTAGATAGTCTATAAACTTGCAATTCTGAGAACACATTAGTGTTTTTCCACTGAAATAAAAATAAAAAATAAACTGTAACACTGTGAAGTATCCAATCAAGCTGCACTTTAACATGACAGTATATAATAAAAACACATATAATATGTTAGGAAAATTAATAAAACACTCATTGTCTGTACTTTAGTTCAGTGTCTATAGGTCATATTCATCACGAAGTATTTAAGCCTCTGTTGTTTTGTAGGATATAAACATGCATAGAAAATTAATGTGGTCTGAGACTGACAGCTGCCTGTTCTGTGTATGAAGATCATTTACATAGAGAGACACTTTGCATGAGAGTGTTTATAGTGCTGTGAGTTTAACACTTCATGACTGAGAGCAGAACAGAACAGAATCTTCATCATCACACGAGACAAAACAACAACAATGAACAACATCATCATCCTCATCTGGACACTCACACTGTTTGCTCAAGGTTTGTAGTACAACTTTCATAACAACAATTACAGTAATTGTTTTAAAATGTGAAATATACATCATTGAATTCTTGTCTTTTTTCCCTTTCAGAGTGTAGAGGACAGTACACTGTTACTCAGAGTCCATCAATAACAGCAGCTCAAGGACAAGAAGTCAGAATAAACTGTAAAGTCAGCAGTAGAGTGTATGGTGGTAATTGTTTAGCCTGGTACTTACAGAAACCTGGAGAAGCTCCTAAACTCCTCATATATGCTGCAACAAGCCGTTACACTGGAACTCCATCTAGATTCAGTGGCAGTGGATCTGGCAGTGATTTCACTCTGACCATCAGTGGAGTCCAGACTGAAGATACAGGAGATTATTACTGTCAGAGTGTACACAGTGGTGATGTGTTCACACAGTGATAAAGAGTCGTACAAAAACCTCCGTCAGTCAGAGTCACAGTGACTGCACTGATACAGATGAGAGATACTGCAGCTGCTGATGGGTGTGAATCAACTCAATCACTCTTGTCTGTAGATCACTATATTACAATGCAGAACACTATCTAATAATAAATTCAGTCTGTACTGGTTAGGTTAATCACTACAATGAATGAACAAAAAAGGCTTGACACTCAACAAGCATTGCAGTCAAAATAAATAAATTAAATTAAATTAAATTAGCTTGCATGTTACTATTAAAAAATATATATATATAAAAAAAAAAAAAAAGAAAGAAAGAAACTGGATGTTCCTGCTATTATGTTTAGCAAAAATCAAACACTTCAGTTCATAAGAAGAACCTCATAGCAGCAGTCAAACACAGTTGTTAGTCTGATGGTTTGAGGATGTTTTGTTTCATCAGGATCTGGACTGTTTGCCATCATTAAAATTTTGCTCTGGCCTTGACAAATTCCAGATTGAGTCTTGCCTTCACAACACAACTCTATGGCTACATGAATCACTACTGCTCACATTACACAAGTCTTGTCATTTCTGTGTTGTATCAATGCAGGACCAGAGTAGAACTGGAAGAATAACTGTATCTAACATTGTAATGGAGACCTGCATAAAATCATGAAAGAAAAGGTTCTGAAGTCTCGTCCAGTATTTCACTAACACCAGCAGTGTGATTTTGTGGGGCTGAGGTGGAGAGAGAGGAAGTTTTTCTTGAAACGGAGCTGGGAAAGATGGAGTTTGTAGATCATGAACAACGACCACATCACAGTCACTGCTAGAGACGCCACAGGACTTCAATGTGGCTTATTAATAACAAAAAAAGAGATTTTTTTGTAACATTTAATTCAAACTATTTTCAAACAGTGCAAAACACTGTAAGGAAATTATACAAACAGGATAACAAAACAGATGTTCATAAGTCAGTTTATTCTGTTGAATTACTTCGTCCTAAACAGTCCTCTTTCTCTCATATGTAGCTTTGGAAAATTTGCTTCATTTCAGAGAATCTGTTTGTCCTAAACAGTCCAATATTTTTTAATATTACAGTAAGTCTATTATCAGCCCAGTAAAGTAACCATACTTACATTCAGATACATTATATAGATCAATACATTTCATCTGAATTTAATGAATGAGTAAATTAAAAAAGTATTTCTAGAACAATGTTGAGTCTTTTATTCTCTGTACACACAGTAGGGGGCGCCACTAAAATAAACGCTTATCTGAGCATCAGCATTATTATCTTTAACGCATCACTTTGGTTTGCATTCACACATACAATAATAAACAACTGAGCACAACATGTACTTGAAGATACAGCAAAGGTTAAGATTGCTGAAGTTTAATACATGTTTAAATTTGTGGAATCTAAATGTCAAACATTGACAAAAAGACATTAATTGGATTGAGGAATAAATCTTACCATTTTTTCCATACTGGGTCAAACTATTTGTATGATAATTTCTGGAGATTTACTGACTCATTGATTTAAATCTCCCTTTTATTTTACAAGAAATCATGTCACTTTTAGTAGTGAATTTGATGGCATCCCTTATAAATCAGTCAGTTGAATTTAGTTATAAGTTGTAAGATGATGACAATTTCAGTCAGCTGCAGTGCATTAATATTAAAACTCTTCAGTCATGAACTCCATCTAGATTCAGTGAAAATGGAGCCAATTATGAAACTGATTTCAGTCTGACCATCAGTGGAGTCCAGACAGAAGATACAGGAGATTATTACTGTCTGGCTGAAAACTATATAAATAATCAATGGGTGTTCACACAGTGATAAAGAGTCGTACAAAAACCTCCGTCAGTCAGAGTCACAGTGACTGCACTGATACAGATGAGAGATACTGCAGCTGCTCTACAACACAATCACGCACAACACTTATCAGTGAACAAACACATATTTATGTTAATAGAAATATTGTATTTCTGTAAAGAATGAGTCTGTGTTTTAATATGATGATCATGTTTTAGCTGTAATATATGATCCCTGTCAATCAAACTGAACAGACTGCATTCAGTCACTTCTGCTGTCTGGATGTGATGCTCTCCATTTGACCCACTGAAAGATTTACATATATTTTGACCTGCACTATACTGATGAGTTTGTCTGTGTGCTGCTTGACTACAGCAGAAGTGAAACTGGTCTGTTTCAGTCCAGATCATGTAACCAATCAAACAGTGACACTGGGAGTGTGGGCTGAAAATCCCATTTGCATTGTCAGGGTGGAGTGATTCTGATCCTCTCAGAATAGAGCAGCTCTGTCTCCAGAGACCATGTTCAAACCCCAAGAGCTTTATTTGACTACATTTACTGCTACTGATCAAGATTCTGGAAACACCTGAACAAACACTACACGCATCTTCATCTGTTAGTTGAATGATGTTGTCAGACACAAATGGAGCTTTTTGAGAAGCTTTATTGAATGTTGCAGCAAACACAGCAGATTAAAGATCAGCCAGTGCTTTGACACTAGAGCTCTCTTTCAGTATTGAGTTGTAAATGACTACAGCTGCAGCACTAGACTCATGTGAATCCTGCCTGACACAGGACACTCAGATACGCCTCATCTTCAGGAGAGAGCAGCGCTCACTGGAGAAACATCAGCACTGCGACTGACTCTTCTGGAACGAGGCCTCGTGAGGAGCTCCTTCATGTGTTACTTTGCAGACATACAGCTCTCCCTTTTCCCAGCGTGCTTTGCTGAGGGTCAGGACGCTACTGCGGCTGTAGCGGCCGTCCCGCTCGCTCTCTGCGCTGGTCTGAACCCCCTCGGTGACCTCTGAGCCGTCCAGTGTCCAGCTCACCTGCGCCCCCTGTGGAGAGTAAGAGCTGAGCAGGCAGAGCAGTGCGGCTGAGTCTCCAGAGATCTGCAGAGAAGAGGGCGGCAGCAGAGACACTGAGGGCTTCACTGTGGGACCAGCTGCAGGAGACAAACACAACACATTCAAAAACACTAAGAAAACACACTGCAGCTCCAGCACTCTTTTGCCCTGCATCATTCACAGCATTTTAACATGACTTTAAAGAGCAGACATGTGGAATGCAGTCAAAATCACAAAAATCTCATCATTCATCTTATTCAAAATTACTACAACTGATATATTTACACAATACAATATACACCAAGACACTAACTAACTTTAATTCCACTAGTTTTTATATCCTGACATAACATTTTGTTTGTGTGCGATTCAGCTCATCTTTTTAATACTTTATTTCAAATACAAATTGTGTGACTGAAAGTTACAATATATTATATACATTCCAAATTAGAAAATAACTGAATAAAATGAGTTTAAAAATCGACACATATTTTGTATGTATATTAAAACCACCGAATTACAAGAACAACATGAGCAAAAGGCATTCAACATCATATTAAACTACAGAAATTAGCTCCATTTATATTTTGATGGCACATATTTTTTTCATATATATGAAATCTAAAATAAAAGATGAATTATACATGAACACAGTGCAGAAATTAATGAAAGAAAAAATGACAAACTCATAATTTTAGGCAGGAATAGTTTGTTTAAAGTGAGTAATTCATTTCTTCTGAATATCTAAACATGTCTAAACATGTCTAAATGAAATATCTAAATATTTTAGATTTAAATATTTATTATGAATCAAATTTACTGGTTACACTTTATTTTAATAGTCCACTTTAGACATTCTACTAACTATAAGTAACTTTGCAACTACATGTCTACAAACTCTCAGAGCAAACTGTTAGGTTAGGTTTAGGGTTAGGCAAATAATTTGACATATACTTACAAAGTTTAGAAGAGTGTTAGAAGATATTAAGCAGACCGTCTACTGATACTCTAATGACTAGTTGACATGCAGTTGCAAAGTTACTTACTGTTACTAGAATGTCTAAGTGGACTATCAATATAAAACAATTTATAGTTGTTTATTTCAAAAATAAAAACATTTCATAAAATAAATTACATGTTTTTAGTGGAGAATTAAAAAGACAGACTTACATTTCACCACCAGTTTAGTTCCTCCACCGAATGTGCACCACAGTGATACAATCTAATGAAACGGTCGTACAAAAACCTCTATTCCACTCGAGTGAACACAAACTCCAGCAGAGAGAGAGAAAACAACACTTCAACACACTGATAGTAGAAACACTTAATTTAGTTTTGGTAAAATGCTTTCAAAATGTTTGTATATTTCATAATCAGGTGAAGAGTTTATTCTCTTCTTTATTCTCTTCTTCTCTGCTAATGTTTGTAAATTAAACAGAGATGTTAAATATTACAGTGTTTCATGATATTGCGTGTACAGCAGTCATTAATCTTAGCTGGAAACTACAGAAGTGATTGGATGCTCCAAGATGGAAGCTCTGTTGACATACAGTAACTTAAGAGTGGTGTGCGCTTATAGCTCCCTGGAGTTTCGTTTTCCTGAAGAAATCTCTATTTTACTATTACTTTTTGTTGTTTAAAGTGGCAAAATATAGCTTTTCCCCCACCAGATTTCTGATATTATCCATCAAATTAATCCGATTGTTTGCTTTTATTCTGTAACCGCGAGTGCAACGCCGTGCTGTGCGTTAGCATTCCGTTTGCCGATTAGCCTGCCATTTGCGTTCCCACTCACATCTCTATTCACGTCTACTACCGCTTTCCTTTTTTTTTTTTCTTTCTTTCCTCGCTCTCGTTGATCGCTCGTTTTTATTCCACAACTGCAAGTGCAGCGTGCCTGCAGTGTGTTAGCCGGTTAGCTTGCCATTCATTTTTACTTTTTCTGTCCGCCTCTACAGCCGTTGTTGCTTTCTCCCCCTGCTTTTTTTCTTCACAAGTTCATCAAACAACAGTGGTGAGTTGAAATCGTTCTACAACTATGGTGAGTAATGGCTTCCTCTCCTTTCCTGGTAACCTGCAGCACCTGTCATATGCATAGTTTATCAATCTCTGTCGGCAGTGAGGGATTCACATGTGATAAATGCAGGGAAATAGTTAGGCTGACAGAGAAGATTTCAGAACTAGAGACACGCATCCAAACTTTAATCGAGGATAGTAAGAATGTGAGGGTCTCAGATACGGCTTTAGATGCGACTAGCTCAGGAAGTCCCGTACATTGTTCGGTTCCGGTAACTTCGCCTTTGCAGCAGGGCAACTGGGTGACTGTGAGACGGCATAGTCGTGGGTCAAAACACTGCTTTTCCGTTCCGATCAGAACATCAAACAGGTTCTCCCCACTCAGTGACGCACCCACTGAGAAACCTGATCAAAGTGCTCTAGTTATTGGCGATTCTATTGTACGGAACGTGAAAATAGAGACACCAGCCACCATAGTCCAATGTTTACCGGGAGCCAGAGCGCCTGACATCTTGGAAAATTTAAAAGTGCTGGCTAATGCTAAACGTAAATTCAGTAAGATCGTTATTCACGTCGGCACAAATGATGTTCGACTTCGCCAGTCGGAGATCACTAAAAATAATGTTAAAGAGGTGTGTGAACTTGCAAGTACGATGTCAAACACTGTAATTTGCTCTGGCCCCCTCCCTGCGTATCGTGGTGACGAGATACATAGCAGACTGTCGTCACTAAATGGCTGGATGTCTAAGTGGTGCCCGCAGAATAACATAGGTTTCATAGACAATTGGACAAGTTTTTGGGGCAGACCTGACCTGTTGAAAAGAGATGGTCTTCATCCCTCCAGGGGTGGTGCCGCTCTTCTCTCTAGTAATATGGCATATAGTCTTAGAGTTTGCACTTGACTAACTGGGGCCCAAGTCAGGAAGCAGACAGACTGGCTAATCCGACCGTCTGCTAGCCGCCGCACGTCACCAAAATCAGTTAATTCTCAGCACATAGAGACCCTTACACCTAGATATCATGCTATAGAGTCTGTGTCTGTTCCCTGAGCTAGACAATACAAAAGATGTCCAAACCAATTCAACAGTAACAATCTAATCAACGTTCAACAAATAAAAAATGTACATAATACAGAGAAACAAATGATAAAACTTGGCCTTTTGAATATCAGGTCCCTCTCTACAAAAGCGCTTTTTGTAAATGATATGATTATTGATCATAACCTAGATGTGCTCTGTTTGACAGAAACCTGGCTAAAACCAGATGATTACATTATCTTAAACGAGTCTACCCCTCATGTTTACTGTTATAAACATGAGCCACGTCTAAAAGGTAAAGGGGGAGGTGTTTCTACAATTTATAGCAATATTTTCAGTGTTTCTCAGAGAGCGGGCTTCAAGTATAACTCGTTTGAAGTAATGGTGCTTCATGTAACATTATCCAGAGAAACAAGTGTTAATGATAAATCCCCCATGACGTTTGTACTTGCTACTGTATACAGGCCACCAGGGCACCATACAGATTTTCTTAAAGAATTCGCTGATTTTATATCTGAGGTGTTGGCTACAGATAAGGTCTTAATAGTAGGTGACTTTAACATCCATGTCGATAATGAAATCGATGCACTGGGAGCAGCATTTACAGACATTTTAAATTCTATTGGAGTTAGACAACACGTGTCAGGTCCCACTCATTGTCGAAATCATACTCTAGACTTAATACTGTCACATGGAATTGATGTGAATGCCGTTGAGATTCTGCAGCAAAGTGATGATATCCCCGATCATTATCTAGTCTCGTGTATACTCCAGATAACTAAAACTGTAAATTCAACTTCTTATTACAAGTATGGTAGAACCATCATATCTACCACAAAAGACTGCTTTCTGAGTAATCTTCCTGACTTATCTGAATTCCTCAGCATGTCCAATAGCTCAGAAAAACTTGATGATGTAACAGAAACTATTGACTCCCTCTTTTCCAGGACTCTAGATACGGTCGCTCCTCTGCGCCTAAGAAAGATTAAGGAAAACAGCCCTACCCCGTGGTATAACGAGCACACTCGCGCCCTAAAGAGAGCAGCCTGGAAAATGGAGCGCAGCTGGAGGAAAACAAAACTAGAGGTTTTTCGTACTGCTTGGCGTGAATGTACCCTATCGTATAGAAAAGCGTTAAAATCGGCAAGATCTGATTATTTTTCGACTCTTTTAAACGATAACAAACATAACACTAGGTATTTATTCAATACAGTGGCTAAGTTAACAAAAAATAAAGAACCAACAGGCAATGACTATGCCCATCAGCATAGCAGTAATGACTTTATGAACTACTTTACTTCCAAGATCGATACTATTAGAGACAAAATTGTCACCATGCAGCCGTCAATTACAGTATCGCATCAGATAGTGTCCTATGGATCTCCTGGGGAATAATTCCACTCATTCTCTACTATAGGTCAGGCTGAATTGTATAAACTTGTTAAAGCATCTAAACCAACATCTTGTATGCTAGACCCTATTTCCATCTAGGCTACTAAAAGACCTGCTTCCAGATCTCATAGATCCTCTGCTAAATATTATTAATTCATCACTGTCATTAGGATATGTCCCCAAAACCTTCAAACTGGCTGCTATTAAGCCTCTCATTAAAAAACCACAACTTGACCCCAACGAATTAATTAATTACAGACCTATCTCGAATCTCCCATTTCTGTCAAAGATATTAAAAAAGGTTGTATCCTCACAATTATCTTCCTTCCTACAGAAAAAAGATATCTGTGAGGATTTTTCAGTCAGGTTTTAGAGGGTACCATAGTACTGAGACTGCTCTTATTAGAGTTACAAATGATCTGCTCTTGTCATCCGATCGTGGTTGTATCTCTCTGTTACTGCTACTGGATCTTAGTGCTGTGTTCGATACGGTTGACCACAACATTCTCTTGAACAGACTTGAAAATTATGTTGGCATTAGTGGTAGTGCATTGGCATGGTTCAATTCGTACTTATCTGACCGCTATCAATTCGTGGCAGTAAATGAAGAGGTATCATATCAATCACAAGTGCAGTATGGAGTACCGCAAGGCTCAGTGCTAGGGCCATTACTTTTTTTTCTTTACATGTTACCCTTGGGTGATATCATCAGGAAATATGGTGTTAGCTTTCACTGTTATGCTGATGATACTCAGCTCTATATTTCTTCGCGGCCCGGCGAAACATACCAACTTGATAAACTAACGGATTGTGTAGTTGAGTTAAAAAATTGGATGACAAGTAATTTCTTACTGCTAAATTCTGAAAAAACAGAGGTGTTAATTATTGGACCTAAAACCTCCGCGTGTAATAACCTAAAACACTCTCTAATACTTGATGGCTGTTCTGTCAATTCTTTGTCATCAGTTAAGAACCAAGGTGTGCTATTTGATGGCAATCTTTCCTTTGAAAACCACATCTCTAGTATTTGCAAAACTGTATTTTTCCATCTCAAAAATATATCTAAATTACGACCTATGCTCTCAATGTCAAATGCTGAAACATTAATTCATGTGTTTATGACCTCAAGATTAGATTATTGTAATGCTTTATTGGGTGGTTGTTCTGCTCGCTTAATAAACAAACTCCAGCTGGTCCAAAATGCAGCAGCTAGAGTTCTTACTAGAACCAAAAAGTATGATCATATTAGCCCGGTTCTGTCAACACTGCACTGGCTCCCTATTAAACATCGTATAGATTTTAAAATCTTGCTAATTACTTATAAAGCCCTGAATGGTTTAGCTCCTCAGTACCTGAGCGAGCTCTTAACGCATTATAGTCCCTCACGTCCGCTGCGTTCTCAAAACTCTGGCAATTTGATAATACCTAGAATATCAAAATCAACTGCGGGCGGCAGATCATTTTCTTATCTAGCGCCCAAACTCTGGAACAATCTACCCTACACTGTTCGGGACGCAGACACACTCTGTCAGTTTAAATCTAGTTTAAAGGCCAATCTCTTTAACCTTGCTTTCACATAACACATCAATATATTCCTATAATTCAAATCCGTTAAAGGATTGTTAGGCTGCACTAATTAAGTCAACCGGAACCGGGAACACTTCCCATAACACCTGATGTACTCAGCGCATCGTAAGAAGAATGGCATCTACGCTAATATAAGTTTCTTTCTTATTCCGAGGTCACCTTAACCACCAGATCCAGTCCGTATCCACATCAGATGGTCACTGCAGTCCCCCGGATCCAGTCCATACCCAGCCCAGACGGTGGATCAGCACCTAGAGACGACCTCTACAGCAGTGAATGTCAGCGGAGACCACATCGACTAGATGAGCCCCAGAGACAGATCCCCAGTGAAGACCTCGTCACCTAGACGGCTGTCGGCACAGGACCACGGGACCTGGTGAGTCCTCTGTGTCTGGCCAGAGGAGAACTGGCCCCCCGACTGAGCCTGGTTTCTCCCAAGGTTTTTTTCTCCATTTGTCACCGATGGAGTTTTGGTTCCTTGCCGCTGTCGCCTCTGGCTTGCTTAGTTGGGGACACTTTATCTTCACTTTATCTTCACACAATATTGTATTTTATTTTATTGTATTTGATTAACTGCCTTTACCTGAAAATTGGGTGTTTACAGTTGCCCTTGGCATTGTTGATGTACTATTTTCTATTTAATACTGAACAACCGCCTTGTCACAATTCTGTATTTATTGTTAAAGGCGGTATATGAGTAAAGGTGATTTGATTTGATTTGATATTCTCTCATTTACAATAGACATAATTCAGCCCTATATTTCTCATTCATTCTGGTGTGATGTGCTAATTTAACACTTTAATATATATATATATATATATATAGTACTGTGCAAAAGTTTTAGACCACTAGTATTTTCACCAGCTAAAAAATGTTTTAAAGTAAGTTATTTCTATCTTTTGCTGTAGTGTGTCAGTAGGAAACATCAGTTTACATTTCAGTTTACAAGGAGTCTGACAACAGCCAGTGCTCCACACTGAGATCTGATCTGACCATCATCCAGTCTGTCTCTGGAATGACATGAAGAAACAGAAAAACTGAGACAGACTAAATCCAGAAGAACTGTGGCAACATCTCCAAGATGCTTCAAGAGACCTACCTGCAAAGCTACCTGAAAAATTTTGCGCTAGTGCAAGTAGGGCAAAAGCTGCTGTAAACGCAAAGAGTGGTGGCACCAAATGTTGATTTCATTTAGTTAATAGAAAGTAGTTGATAAAGAAAATCTATTTATGACAGCATTCTCATTTTACAGCACTTTTACACAAGTCTCTAAAGCTTTTAACAGTGCTGCAGCTTTGCAGGTAGGTTTCTTGAAGCATCCTGGATACTTTGTCACAGTTCTTCTGGATTTAGTTTGTTCTGTTTCTTCATGTCATTCCAGACAGACTGGATGATGATGAGATCAGATCTCTGTGCAGAGCACTTGCTGCTGTCAGACTCCTTGTGCAAACAAAAATCTGATTATTACGATTAATGGCAAAATGAATGTTTGGAAATGTAATCTGATATTTCCTACTGACACACTACAGCAAAAGACCGACTTTAACTGACTTTAAACCATTTTTTAGCTGATGAAAATACTAGTGCACAGTACTGTGTGTATATATATATATATACTAGCTGTGACCTCTCAGGGGACTTCTTTTATCATGGATGATGTTGTGGAGTTTCTCATAATGATCTTCATGTGCAGTTCAATCATCATGATACATACACACAAACACATGCACACACACACACACACACACAAACCTGCAGCTTCAGACAAATTAATCAAAATTAAAACTGTGATGCACAAACTTTTCAGATGCACATTGTACAGCCTGACAGTCCTGATGATCTTTATATATGACCCTTTTCAAGCAAATTGATTCACTTGGCAGCCGTTTTCAGACATTCTTAATACTGTATGTTTGTAAATTAAACAGAGATGTATATTACAGTGTTTCATGATATTGCATGTACAGCAGTCATTAGTCTTAGCTGGAAACTATAGAAGTGATTGGATGCTTCAAGATGGCGGCTCTGTTGACACACAGTAACTGGAGCAGCTGAATGAAGTATCTTATCCCAGATAGCACACGTACGTTTGCAAGATGTCTGTTAACGATCTCTTGATCTGGAAAGCATCTGCTGTGTACAAATGTCTGACAGATGTCTTTCAGATGTCAGTTTTAAGTACATTCTAAATCATAAATCTTAAAGACATCTAATATACGTTTATTTGACATCTGAGAGTAACGTCCAATAGACGTATTGCAGATTAGCAAACACTCAAACAGACGTCTGCGTGATGCACGTGTGCTATCAGGGATGTGTCTCTATAGTGGCGGCCATGTTGAGATCGGTGTGTTCGACTTGAAGCACAGCTACACTCTAAAAAATGCCGGGTTGTTTTTTTGCTGGGTTATGCCTGTTGGGTCATTATGTTGGGTAGTTTTTGTGTAACCCAGCCGTTGGTTTAGTGGCTGGGTCAATCTCACTGACTGCTGAAACTATACACCCCTCCCCTCTCTCCGATGAAACAATCCATTCATTCTCATCAGGAGAGAGCGAGCCTCCGTTTAATACACTTGATTTAAAATATTACTTTTAAATGTTGTATTTTCATTTCTAAAATTCTTGTTAAACTAATTTAAATGTATGCAATTTTGAAAACGCTGCATTATTCAATTTGTCTTATATTTTTGCCCGTGGTGGGTGTTTTCACTTATTAATAAATGTTCACATTTTGATTATTACTGTTGCCTGTAGTCTGCTTTTTAATTTCCAACCTATTTTCGGTTCCTTTTAAGACAGCAATAGTAATTTTATATCAATATTTGAGTTAAATTAAAACAACCCAGCATGTTGGGTCAAATATTTATCCCAACTGGCTGGGTTAAAATAACCTAACGCTGGGTTTGTCCATATTTGACCCAGCGTTGGGTTACTGAGCTGTCTCAAATCGGACAAAATTTCTAACCGGCATGCACTGCTTAAAGTCAGAATTTGATTGAGCTGTGCAGCGATGTGTTAAGTCGAACACACCTAATGACAAAAGATTCATCTTATTTTGGAGGCTGTGTCTTCCGGATGTTGCATTTGAAGGCTGTATATGTCATCAGGGCAGTCTCATTTCAGAAAAATAACCTCACCTCACAAGAAATAACAGTCAATTTCATTATGTTTACTTTTCTTAAATAAGACATCATTGATGACATATGCAAACTACAAATGTGACCTCCGGAGGGCGCAGCCTCCGAAATGAGATGATGCAAAATATGCTGCACTCCTATTACTTATGAATGGGAGAAACTGAATAGTGCAGGGAATATTCCCGCCTTCTCAATTAAAGAGCCAATTGGTAAAATCATTACGTGGTAAAGAAACAGCTCTGAGATGTGCGCTAGTCTGGCCATAGAAAATAGCCTTTTTAACACTATTTGAGCATAAGAAACAAAATTTAGATGGTTGTTGTGAGATTTTATTGATGATGTTCAATTTGAAATTTAATCTTAAGCTTACTGAGCAGTTTTGGAGAATTTTATGTTTCCCCATTCAAAGAGACAGAGCTGCACTTGCATCAGATTATAGAAGTCCACTATATGGAGAAAATTCCTGAAATGTTTTCCTCAAAAAACATCATTTCTTTACGACTAAAGAAAGAAAGGAATGGACATCTGTGCTGAGTACATTATCTGTAATTTTTTGTTCTGGAAGTGAACAACACCTTTAAGTCATCACACAATGATTTAAAAATTGTTACTGAAGAATTATATTTGTGAGATTATAAATGTATCAGATGTATATCAGTGTATATGAGTTTGTTAACAGAACAAGCTGTTGTAAATCCTGCCCACTTCTTTGCATTGTCAGCACATGCTTCAGTGCTCTGAATCTGAGAGTGTTTATAGTGCTGTGAGTTTAACACTTCATGACTGAGAGCAGAACAGAACAGAATCTTCATCATCACACAAGACAAAACAACAACAATGAACAACATCATCATCCTCATCTGGACTCTGCTCTGCTGTATACAAGGTACATAATGAGAGCTTGAAAGCAGTTGAATTAATAAAGTCAGCTAACATATACTATATATCATTAATATGGAACAAATGTTTGTATTTTCCTTGATGTACATACATGAATGCTATAAATTTGTCTCTCAGGCTCCAGTGGACAGATCACAGTTACTCAAACTCCTGCAGTTCAAACAACTGAACTAGGAAAGACTGTTGTGATGAGATGCACCGCCAGCACTCCTTTAACAGGCTGCAGCCCACCATGTATGTCCTGGTACTTACAAAAACCTGGAGAAACTCCTGAAGTCCTCATTTATAGAGTTAACAGCCTTCAATCAGGAACTCCATCTAGATTCAGTGGCAGTGGATCTGGCAGTGATTTTACTCTGACCATCAGTGGAGTCCAGACTGAAGATACAGGAGATTATTACTGTATGAGTATACACGATCCAAGTAGCAGATATGTGATCACACAGTGACAAAGAGTCGTACAAAAACCTCCATCAGTCACAGTGACTGCACTGATACAGATGAGAGATACTGCAGCTGCTGATGAGAGGATGAGAAACAACACAATGACACAGTGTATCAAACCTTTCAGCTTTTATTTTCTATTTATTTATATAATATAGTTGTGAAGCATCAGGCAGAGAAGCAAACAACATTCAGTGTCCATGCAAGATCACAATGCCAAGGTTATAATGTCCAGAATCATAAAACCAAGAGAATAATCCAAAACAAACCACTCAGAAAAGCAGTGTGAAACAAACAAAACTTCACACTGAGGGAACAAACAGTCAGGGTTTAAATAGGCCAGACTAATTAGACTGATGAGAAACACCTGAGAACAATCAGAGTTCAGGTGAGTGTGACCTCTGGTGATGAGTTGAGAAGTAGCAGAGGGTTTGACAAAAACTAGGAAAAATAATATAATCATACTGTATTTCACTTACTACATTTCACTCTGTCTAGAGAAAAAAAAAATGTTTTGCCACTTGTTCATGCAAATCTTGCTGCCACAATCTTACCAGTAACCTTTTTTTTTCATGGTTCTGCTTTTCTTTATAATTGTGTGATGTCTGGATTTAACTAGAGCTTTAAATGATTCAGAGTCTGTAAGTTTTTGTCCAGCAGGAAAATCATCAGCACTAAACAAGAACATTTTTATTACAGACTCACTGATCAAGTCTCACCAGTAATTTATTGTATGGCTAATCTGATTCTTTCATCCGTTATTCACACACAACTTCAACATGGATGGATGTACTACATTTAACATTGTCCATCAAGATTGAGGAATACAAACAAACCTCATCTCTCCATGATCAACACAGACTGTAGATATCAAACACCTTCAGCTCCAGTTTGAAGGGAAGCCCGTGTTCGTCTCTTACATCAGTGCTGCTGATCTTTGTAGAAATTTAACAGTGTTTGCCCTTCAGTTAAAATAATTAAAAATAATTAAATAAATAACAAAATGACATTTTGTAAGACGTGTTATATTCAAGTCAGTATGTTTGGTATACCTTTTTAATGTATTTTTTAAAAAATCATTAAGAAATCAGTTTTCACTTCAGTTTCATTCGTTTTAAAATAAATGTTAAATATTTAATTGTGTGCATTTATATAATATGTACTTGTACTTCTTAAATATAACTCAATTATAAATAAAATATAATGTGAAAAATAAGTATGAATATATGAATAAGATACAAGCTGATTAAGAATAGATTTTTTGGTTCATTGTTAGGTTGAAATTAGAACAAAAAAATATATATTATACAGAGTGTCTGTCTGTTTTCAGTAGCTCACATTTATTACAAAGTATTAAAGCTTCTAATGTTTTATAGATTATAAATGTGACTGAAGAAATTCATCTGAGATCTGAGACTGACAGCTGCCTGTTCTGTGTATGAAGATCATTTACATAGACACTTTGCATGAGAGTGTTTATAGTGCTGTGAGTTTAACACTTCATGACTGAGAGCAGAACAGAACAGAATCTTCATCATCACACAAGACAAAACAACAACAATGAACAACATCATCATCTTCATCTGGACACTCACACTGTTTGCTCAAGGTTTGTAGTACAACTTTCATAACAACAATTACAGTAATTGTTTTAAAATGTGAAATATACATCATTTTAATTATTGTCTTTTTTCCCTTTTCTTTCAGAGTGTAGAGGACAGTACACTGTTACTCAGAGTCCATCAATAACAGCAGCTCAAGGACAAGAAGTCAGAATAAACTGTAAAGTCAGCAGTAGAGTGTATGATGGTAATGCTTTAGCCTGGTACTTACAGAAACCTGGAGAAGCTCCTAAACTCCTCATATATGCTGCAACAAGCCGTTACACTGGAACTCCATCTAGATTCAGTGGCAGTGGATCTGGCACTGATTTCACTCTGACCATCAGTGGAGTCCAGACTGAAGATACAGGAGATTATTACTGTCAGAGTGAACACAGTGGTAATGTGTTCACACAGTGATAAAGAGTCGTACAAAAACCTCCATCAGTCAGAGTCACAGTGACTGCACTGATACAGATGAGAGATACTGCAGCTGCTGATGGAGGTTATTTGTTATAACAGTCTCACTGAGTCAAAAATGTTGAAGTCTTGTGCTGATTTCTGAGTCTCTTTCTGGATCTTTGATCTGTTATTTTTTATTTATTCATTTATTTATTTATTTTTATTTTATTTATTTATTTTTTTTTTTTCACACAGCGTAACCATGAATGTATTTAATTCATCATTTAAAATGTTCCACCACAAAAAGTCCAACGAAAGCTGATGATACATGTGAGGGAAACAGCAGTCAGAGTCCTCATGTCCTTTCAATCCAGAATTACACAAAATGTGATCAGCATAAGATCTCCTTTTGTATGTTTTGAACATTAAAATGTCATTTGTCATTGTTTCCCTTTCCACAGTGTAATTTCTGCCACATCTCAAATGTTGTACTGCATTAAATATCAATCTGTGAAAGTGGTGGAAATGATGTTTTTTGAGTTGCACAAGCAAATAACATTTTCACACTCGTAATTCAATAAAATTACAGCTTCACTGGAAATGACACACAATTAAAATATTCTGCTCACAAGTGATATTTGCCTTGTTTTTCCTCTTTTTATTGGGGCAAAACCATTGGAAAGTCAGAATAATATAAATCAGAGTGTATTGTAGTAGTTTGTTTCCCTGTTTGTTTGGATTATCATAATTTTAAAAGTAATAATTCCTACTGTTATGATACACCCTATATTGTAACATTGAAAGTATACATAGAAAGGATTTGAAAAGCAACAAAAAATTCATGATGAAGTCAGTTTTTTATTATAAATTCAATCTTGGGACATAAAAGTGTTTAAAATAGCCATGTACGTCTGTATTGTGAAGTAAGAGACAGGTTTAGTGTTGATGTTAACAGCGGGGTTTGTCTCCCTCTGCTGGTTTGGTTTTGAAGAGGCTCTTGAGGAAGTAGAGCTGCAGGTATCCGGCAGTGATGATGACCAGACTCTGGAGAGCAGACCAGCTGTTCACATAAGTGGAGTTGGACTGAAGCAGGTAGAAATCAGCGCCGCGTCTCATTCGCTCGTAGTTATAATAACACCACATGTGGAAGACAAACCTCTGCAGCCTGTTGCTGCTTTCCTACACAGAGATTTGAGAAATGTGAATTAAATTCAAGGACTTACTGTGTGAAAACAACTTTTTCAAAACTTTATTTTATTCCGTTGCTTGGTGAAGAAAAAAAAATAATTATCTGAAATGCAAAAAACAACAGAAACCTTTTTTTCTGTCAAAAATAACCAAAACTATTAAATGTTTCACATTGTTTTCCATAAAGAAAATATATTATTAATTATATATGTTGTTCAAAATGTATGAAAGCCTGTTTCCGCCACTGAATATAAATATTTAAAAGGGTATTTACAACTCACATTTGCAAGAAAAAAAAAAAAAATCAGAATTATGAGTTTTTATCTCACAATTCTGACTTTATGAATTTGAATGAATGAATGAATGAACGCAATTATGAGTTATCGTGCAATTTTGAGAAAAAATAAAATAAAATAAAAAAATCTCAGAATTGCAAGTTTTTATCTCACAATTGACTTTTTTCCTCATAATGGCGACTTTATAACATGCAGTTAAAGTCAGAATTGTGAGATAGTCTATAAACTTGCAATTCTGAGAACACATTAGTCTTTTTCCATTCTAATAAAAATAAAAAATACTTATAAAAAACTGTAACACTGTGAAGTATCTAATCAAGCCGCACTTTAACACAACAGTATATAATAAAAACACATATAATATGTGAAGAAAATTAATAAAACACTCATTGTCTGTACTGTAGTTCAGTGTCTATAGGTCATATTCATCACAAAGTATTTAAGCTTCTGTTGTTTTGTAGAATATGAACATGCATAGAAAAATCCATGCGGTCTGAGACTGACAGCTGCCTGTTCTGTGTATGAAGATCATTTACATAGAGAGACACTTTGCATGAGAGTGTTTATAGTGCTGTGAGTTTAACACTTCATGACTGAGAGCAGAACAGAACAGAATCTTCATCATCACACAAGACAAAACAACAACAATGAACAACATCATCATCCTCATCTGGACACTCACACTGTTTGCTCAAGGTTTGTATTACAACCTTTCATAACAACAATTACAGTAATTGTTTTAAAATGTGAAATATACATCATTGTAATTCTTGTCTTTTTTCCCTTTCTTTCAGAGTGTAGAGGACAGTACACTGTTACTCAGAGTCCATCAATAACAGCAGCTCAAGGACAACAAGTCAGAATAAACTGTAAAGTCAGCAGTAGAGTGCTTGGTGGTAGTTACTTACACTGGTACTTACAGAAACCTGGAGAAGCTCCTAAACTCCTCATATATTTGGCAACAAGCCGTAACACTGGAACTCCATCTAGATTCAGTGGCAGTGGATCTGACACTGATTTCACTCTGACCATCAGTGGAGTCCAGACTGAAGATACAGGAGATTATTACTGTCAGAGTTACCATGAGATCAACAGTAAATATGTGTTCACACAGTGATAAAGAGTCGTACAAAAACCTCCGTCAGTCAGAGTCACAGTGACTGCACTGATACAGATGAGAGATACTGCAGCTGCTGATGGGTGTGAATCAACTCAATCACTCTTGTCTGTAGATCACTATATTACAATGCAGAACACTATCTAATAATAAATTCAGTCTGTACTGGTTAGGTTAATCACTATAATGAATGAACAAAAAAGGCTTGACACTCAACAAGCATTGCAGTCAAAATAAATAAATTAAATTAAATTAGCTAAATTATTAAAAAAAAACAAAAAAACAAAAAAAAAACAAAAAAACAGAAAGAAAAGAAAGAAAGAAAGAAACTGGATGTTCCTGCTATTATGTTTAGCAGAAATCAAACCCTTCAGTTCATAAGAAGAACCTCATAGCAGCAGTCAAACACAGTTGTTAGTCTGATGGTTTGAGGATGTTTTGTTTCATCAGGATCTGGACTGTTTGCCATCATTAAAATTTTGCTCTGGCCTTTACAACACAACTCTATGACTACATGAATCACTACTGCTCACATTACACAAGTCTTGTCATTTTTGTTGTATCAATGCAGGACCAGAGTAGAACTGGAAGAATAACTGTATCTAACATTGTAATGGAGACCTGCATAAAATCATGAAAGAAAAGGTTCTGAAGTCTCGTCCAGTATTTCACTAACACCAGCAGTGTGATTTTGTGGGGCTGAGGTGGAGAGAGAGTAAGTTTTTCATGAAAGGGAGCTGGGAAAGATGGAGTTTGTAGATCATGAACAGCGACCACATCACAGTCACTGCTAGAGACGCCACCGGGCTTCAATACGACCAACAAAAACCTGTTCACTGCACACAGACAGTGTGGCTTATTAATAACAAAAAGAGAATTTTTGTAACATTTAATTCAAACAATTTCTGAACATTGCACAGTTCTGCAAAACACTGTAAGGAAATTATACAAATAATAAATGATAACAAGACAAATGTGTCTACATTCTGTCAGTTCTCTTTCTTATATGTGGTGATGAATATTCATAAATCAGTTTATTCTGTTGAATTACTATGTCCTAATAGTCGTTTTTCTCTTATATGTAGCTTTGGAAAAATTTGCTTCATTCCAGAGAATCTGTTTGTCCTAAATAGTTCTATATTTAACTAAAGTCCTGTTCTTTTTAGTGAATTGTTTTGTTCAGATGGTGATACTTTTTCAAAAGAGTTGCAGTTAAAAAAAAAATATCTTTAAAAAGAGCAACAGAGTATAAGTCCACCCTATTTCACCAAGGTTCATCCACTTGGAGATTTCTGGCCTCACTGCTGATCTGACCTTTGACCTCTTTTATCATGGAGTTTCCTACAGTATAATGATATTTCATACACAGCTCAGTCATTTTGCTTCACAAAACAAAACAAAACAAAACAAAACCCTGCAGCTTCAACCTAAACTCATATGAAATGATTTTGTTGATCTTTATACAGTAATGATAAAAAAAAAAATGGTAACACTTTATTTTGATAGTCCACTTTAGACATTCTACTAACAGTGAATAACTTTGCAACTGCATGTCAACTAGTCATTAGAGTATCAGTAGACGGTCTGCTTAATATCTTCTAACACTCTTCGAAACTTTGCAAGTAAATGTCAATTTATTCTACTAACCATAAACCTAATCTAAGTCTGCTCTGAGAGTTAGTAGACATGTAGTTGCAAAGTTACTTATAGTTATTAGAATGTCTAAAGTGGACTATCAAAATAAAGTGTAACCAAAGAAATAAGGCCACATGAAAAGATTTCCCAGAAAGCAACATGTCATTGTTTCAGTGTAGGAAATAACAATGAATCACTGAATCTATATATTTATCTTGTCTGTTAATTATAACATAATTATTCTGATGTTGTTGTTGCTGCTGTTGATGATGTTATAATATTCTAAATTTTTATTTATTATATTTTATAATAAATACATTTATTATAAAATTAATCAAGTTTTTTTTTTTTATATATTACAATTATTATAAAAATATATTCATTAAAACTGATTTATCAGTTGTTTTTGTTAGCAGCACAATGATAGCAGCTCAAGCTGTTGTAAATCCTGCCCAATTCTTTGCATTGTCAGCACATGCTTCAGTGCTCTGAGAGTGTTTATAGTGCTGTGAGTTTAACACTTCATGACTGAGAGCAGAACAGAACAGAATCTTCATCATCACACAAGACAAAACAACAACAATGAACAACATCATCATCTTCATCTGGACCTTTGCAGCTTTTATTCAAGGTGGGATATTACATTTTGATATGAATAATACGTTGTTGTTTTTTTAATCATTTTAATATACCAATATTATGGTATAAAGGTGGTTTACAAACAAAGTGACTTTATTTTCTCTCCTTCAGAATCCAGAGGCGTCACTCTGACTCAACCTGAAGTTAAAACTGTCCAACAGGGTCAAACCGCTACAATAGAGTGTAATATAGATGTAGGAATATATAGTGACTACTTAGCCTGGTATCAGCAGAAACCTGGACAAGCTCCTAAACTCCTCATATATGACATAAAAACCCTCCAGTCAGGAACTCCATCTAGATTCAGTGGCAGTGGAACAGCAAGTACTGGACGAGATTTTACTCTGACCATCAGTGGAGTCCAGACTGAAGATACAGGAGATTATTACTGTAAGCGTTACCATGAGATCAACAGTAAAGATGTGTTCACACAGTGACAAAGAGTCGTACAAAAAAATCCATCAATCAGAGTCACAGTGACTGCACTGATACAGATGAGAGATACTGCAGCTGCTGATGGAGGTTATTTGTTACAACAGTCTCATTCAGTCAAAAATGTTGAAGTCTTGTGCTGATTTGTGAGTCTCTTTCTGGATCTTTAATCTTTTTTTTTTTTTTTCACACAGCGTAACCATGAATGTATTTAATTCATCATTTAAAATGTTCCACCACAAAAAGTCCAACGAAAGCTGATGATTCATGTGAGGGAAACAGCAGCCAGAGTCCTCAAGTCCTTTCAAAGCAATCAGCATAAGATCTCCTTCTGTTTGTTTTGAACATTTAATTGAACATGTAATTTCTGCCACATCTCAAATGTTGTACTGCGTTAAGTATCAGTCTGTGACAGTGGTGGAAATACAAGCAAATAACATTTTCACACTCATAATTCAATAAAATTACAGCTTCACCGGAAATGACACACAATTAAAATATTCTGCTCACAAGTGATCTTGGAGATATCTATTTGACGTCTGCAAGATGTATTTTTTAGATTGTTTCCTCATCTGCAATACGTCTGGACATTTCCAAACAGATGTCAAACAGATGTCTATTAGATGTCTTTAAGACGTTTATGACTTAGAATGTATGTAAAACTGACATCTTGAAAAAAAACAACATAACCCTTTTGTTTTAAATGTCTTCTGTCAAAAAAAACAATACCGAAATTATTAATTATTTCACATTGTTTTCCATAAAGAAAATATATTATATTTTTCTCAAAGTTCATGGAAGCATGAACCCCTTGAATTAAAAATGTAAAAAGGTATTTGCCACTTTTTATGTCACAATTCTGACTTTTTTTTCCTCGCAATTGACCGTTGAAAACATCTTGATTGACAGGCGATCTGACCAATCATTACCAATCAAACTCACAATTGCAAATTATACACTCAGAGTTGTGAGATAAAAACTGGCAATTTCAAGAAATATAGTCAGAACTGCGTGATATAAACTCACAACTGAGAGTTATAAAGTCAGAATTAAAAGAGAAATAAAATCACAATTCTGAAAAATTAAGTCAGAATTCTGAGATATAAACACAATTCTCACTTTTTTCTCAGAATTGAAGTTTATATCTTGCAATAGATTTATTTTTTTTTTCAGAATTGCGAGTTTATAATATACAACTGCAAGTTATGAAGTCAGAATTGTGACAAATAAACTTGCCTTTTTTCCACTCGACGTCGAGTCGACTGTATAACTCGCAATTCAGAAAAAATCTGAAAAAAGTCAGAATTGTGAGAAAGAAAATCAAAGCGAGATACAAACTCGCATTTGCAAGAAAAAAAGTCAGAACTGTGAGTCTTTGTCTTACAATTCTGATTTTATTTCTTGCAGTTGTCACGCAATTATATTTCGCAATTTTGAGAATACAAAAATGAGAATTGTGACTTTATATCTTGCAATTCTAACTTTATAACTCACAACTGACCCTTTGCAAACAGCTTGATTGTATCATAATTGTGTGAAACAAATTCACAATTCTCAGAACTGTGAAACATAAACTTGCAATTGCAAGTGGCAAAGTCAAAATTGCAAGATATAAACTCACTTTTATTCACAATTCAGACTTTTATTCTCAGAATTGTGAGTTTCTGGTATGAAATTCAAACAATAAATACCATTTTGTGGCTCTTTAATGTGTCATGACAGATCACTGTATTGCCTCATTAGATCAATGGCATGTGAACCGATCGTCTTTTCTTATTTACTTAAACACACACACATCAGAACATATAATATTTCAACCAATATTTTTTTTTAGTTCAAGTCCACTGAAATTAAGCTACTCTCCTGTCTGATTGGTTTGTCGGAGAGAATGGCAGATTCGGCGTTATGATTGGTCAGATCACCTGTCAATCAAACTGTTTGCGAAGGGTCAATTATTAATTATAAAGTCAGAATTGAGAGACATAAAATCACAATTCTGAGAAATAAAATCGTAATTGTGAGATATAAACTTTTTTTCTCAGAATTTTCTGACTTTTTTCGCATAATTGTGAATTTTCCCCTCAAAGTTGGACTTTATAACTTACAATTTTGAGAAAAAAAAAAAAAAAAACTCAGAATTGATAGAAAAAGACAGAACTGTGAGATATAAACTTACATTCGCGGAAAGTCAGAATTGGGAGTTTTTATCTCACAATTCTGACGTTATTTCTCACAATTATGAGGTTATATCAAACAATTTGGAGAAAAAAGTCAGAATTGTGACTTTATAACTTGCATTTGCATGTTCACAGTTCTGAGAAGAAAATCAGAATTGTGAGATAAAAAGTCACAATATCATTTTTCAAACTTATATTAGCCGTTTCCGCCACTAAATGAAAAAAAATGTCACAATTCTGACGTTTTTCTCGCAATTGTGTGTACTTTTTTCTTAGAATTGTGATATATAAACTCATAGTTTAAAAGACTGATATGTTCTCAGAGTTGTGAGTTTATATCTCATAATTCTGACTTAATAACTTGCAATTGGATATTATAATCACAATTGTGAACAGTGGTGTAAAGTAATGATTTACAAATACTTACATTACAGTAATTAAGTAGTTTTTATAAGTTATTGTACTTTTTTGAGTAGTTTAAAAATTGTTTACTTTTACTCTTACTTGAGTACATTTTATGTGATGTATGGGTACTTTTACTCCAGAATTTTCCCTCCGTTGGTGGTCGTTACATGCTTATTTTATTTTATTTTATTTTTATCCATCAACATGATCAGATAGAGAGAGAATAATCGGTCTCGTGACTTTAGTTAAATCAAATTGTGCATTGAAAACTTCAACTACCAGCTGCTGTTAATCATGGCTGCTAAAAGTGCATTCTTTAACCATCAGTTCAGTCGAGTTATCAGCATCTTTCTCTGATATGTTTTCTTACTAAATTATCTGTTTATACGACTATGCTTGTCTACCTACAGGGCCTGGAATTTGGTGTGAGGTTTTAGGCAGTGGTGTAGTCTACGTGATACACAGGTATCCGCTGTATACCCACTAGGAAAGGTCAAGGATGTATACCCTGTATAGCCATCATATGAAAATACAAATGAAAAAAATATTACTTGAAAAATAAAACAGATAATGGTAAATTGAATTGAAAGAGAAATGATTAATTGGATGGGGTTCTGCTTGAAAATCTTTCTTTTCAGTGCATCCATACACATAAAAATGCATTAATCTTTATTAATCTCAGTTCATCTTTGATTCAAACACAATGTGAAGAAACACATCAACCTACAGAACAACCACAAATATTCCTTAATGCTTCAGACAAAGTACAGCATTCATGAACATGGACATGGAAATACAAACATATTGATTCAGAAAATCATTAAGTTTTCTTTTTCTTTCTTTCTTTCTTTCTTTCTTTCTTTCTTTCTTTCTTTCTTTCTTTCTTTCTTTCTTTCTTTCTTTCCTGTAAATCTCAATTGGTTCCTCACTTCAGGATGAAATTCTGTCATTTAGGATCCAGCCGCACATGCATTTTATAAATTAGCCAGTATTTTTTTTTTTTTTCTAATTTAAATAACATTTCACCCATCTGTGCTTTTATTTTGACTTATGTAGATATTAATCAGTGTAATATTAATCTAAAAAACCTCCCAAAAACAAAACCACCAGTTCAAGAAATCGTCATTAAAATCTGGACATTTAACTCTCAAAATCACAACAGAACATGGAAAGATCAACAGACAAACATGAAGAGCACAATAGATTCACAAGACCAAAGAGCACACAAAATAATTTATTCTGAAAGATAACTCAGAATATCATCTCAGTTTTCAGTTTTGTGTCAAATGTGTATGAAAATATATGGTTTTAAAACTCAGATGATCATTAATATTATTGTTTATTATCAACCCAGTAAAAGAATCAAACCCTCACTGTTGATAGTGTCTTTCTAATTTCTGTAGTTCACATTCATCACTAATTATTAAAACGTTGAATGTTTTGTAGAACATGAACACGCACTGAAAATTCATCTGTGGTCTGAGACTGACAGCTGCCTGTTCTGTGTATGAAGATCATTTACATAGAGAGACACTTTGCATGAGAGTGTTTATAGTGCTGTGAGTTTAACACTTCATGACTGAGAGCAGAACAGAACAGAATCTTCATCATCACACAAGACAAAACAACAACAATGAACAACATCATCATCCTCATCTGGACACTCACACTGTTTGCTCAAGGTTTGTAATAAAACCTTTTATAACAACAATTACAGTAATTGTTTTAAAATGTGAAATATGCATCATTTTAATTCTTGTCTTTTTTTCCCCTTTCTTTCAGAGTGCAGAGGACAGTACACTGTTACTCAGAGTCCATCAATAACAGCAGCTCAAGGACAAGAAGTCAGAATAAACTGTAAAGTCAGCAGTGGAGTGTATAGTGGTAATCATTTAGCCTGGTACTTACAGAAACCTGGAGAAGCTCCTAAACTCCTCATATATGCTGCAACAAGCCGTAACACTGGAACTCCATCTAGATTCAGTGGCAGTGGATCTGACAGTGATTTCACTCTGACCATCAGTGGAGTCCAGACTGAAGATACAGGAGATTATTACTGTCAGAGTTACCACAGTGGTCGTGTGTTCACACCGTGATAAAGAGTCGTACAAAAACCTCCATCAGTCAGAGTCACAGTGACTGCACTGATACAGATGAGAGATACTGCAGCTGCTGATGGAGGTTATTTGTTATAACAGTCTCATTCAGTCAAACATGTTGAGGTCTTTTTTTTTTCACACAGCGTAACCATGAATGTATTTAATTCATCATTTAATGTTCCACCACAAACAATCCAACGAAAGTTGATGATACGTGTGAGAGAAACAGCAGTCAGAGTCCTCATGTCCTTTCAATCCAGAATTACACAAAATGTGATCAGCATAAGATCTCCTTTTTTATGTTTTGAACATTAACATTTCATTCGTCATTGTTTCCCTTTCCGCAGTGTAATTTCTGCCACATCTTAAATGTTGTACTGTGTTGAGTATCAATCTGTGACAGTGGTGGAAAAGATGTTTTTTGAGTTGCACAAGCAAATAACATTTTCACACTCGTAATTCAAAAAAAATTATAGCTTCACTGGAAATGACACACAATTAAACTATTCTTCTCACAAGTGATATTCACCTTGTTTTTCCACTTTTTATTGGGGCAAAACCATTGGAAAGTCAGAATAATATAAATCAGAGTGTATTGTAGTATTTTTTCCCTATTTGTTTAGATTATCATAATTTTGAAAGCAGTAATTCCTATTGTTATGATACATTTTATACTTCATTAAAAGTATACATAAATTCATGATGAAGTCAGTTTTATTATAAATTCAATCTTGACATAGAAGTGTTTAAAATACCCATGTACGTCTGTATTGTGAATAAGAGACAGGTTTAGTGTTGATGTTAACAGCGGGGTTTGTCTCCCTCTGCTGGTTTGGTTTTGAAGAGCCTCTTGAGGAAGTAGAGCTGCAGGTATCCGGCAGTGATGATGACCAGACTCTGGAGAGCAGACCAGCTGTTCACATAAGTGGAGTTGGACTGAAGCAGGTAGAAATCAGCGCCGCGTCTCATTCGCTCGTAGTTATAATAACACCACATGTGGAAGACAAACCTCTGCAGCCTGTTGCTGCTTTCCTATGCAGAGATTTGAGAAATGTGAATGAAATTCTGATAGCACACGTACTTCTCTGAAACGTCTATTTGATATCTGCATTTACATCTGCAAGATGTATTTTTTTAGAGGGTTTGCTCATCTGCAATACACCTATAGGATGCTTCCTGTCAGATGTCAAATAGACATCTATTAGATGTCTTTAAGAAGTTTATGATTTGGAATGTATCTAAAACTGACATCTTACAGACATCTGTCAGATGTTTGTACACAGCAGATGCTTTCCAGATCAAATGGTGAATTATCTGAAAAAAAAATAATAATAAAAAAATAACCCTTTTTTAAATGTTTTCTGTCAAAAATAGTTCACATTGTTTTCCATAAATAAAATATATTATCAATAACATATCTTGCTCAAAATTTATGGAAGCCTGTTTCCACCACTGAATAAAAAATGTAAAAAGGTATTTGCCACTTTTCATGTCACAATTCTGACTTTTTTTCCTCACAGTTGACCGTTCATAACAGCTTGATTGACAGGCGATCTGACCAATCATAACCAATCAAACTCACAATTGTAAATTATACCGTCAGAGTTGTGAGATAAAAACTGGCAATTTCAAGAAATATAGTCAGAACTGCGTGATATAAACTCACATCTGAGAGTAATAAAGTCAGAATTAAAGTAAGAAAGGAAGTCAAAGTGAGAAAAAAACTTGCATTTGCAAGAAAAAAGAACTGTGAGTCTTTGTCTTGCAATTCTGACTTTATTTCTTGCAATTGTTACTGAATTATATTATGCAATTTTGAGAATAAAAAAGTGAGAATTGTGACTTTATATATCACAATTCTGACTTTTATATCTTGCAGTTTTGAGAAGAAAAAAAGTCAGAACTGTGACTTTATATCTTGCAATTCTAACTCGCAATTGATCCTTTGCAAACAGCTTGATTGTATCATAATAGTATGATACAAATTCACAATTCTCAGAACTGTGAAACATAAACTTGCAATTGCGAGTGGCAAAGTCAGAAATGCAAGATATAAACTCACAATTCGGACTTTTATTCTCAGAATTGCGAGTTTCTAGTATGAAACAAGGTCTCAGCTTTAAAATGTATTTTTTTTTATGAAATTCAAACAATAAATTCCATTTTGTGGCTCTTTAATGTGTCATGTCAGATCACTGTATTGCCTCATTAGATCAATGACACGTGAACCGATCGACTTTTCTTATTTACTTAAAACACGAAAAAAAAAAAAAAAAAAAAACATTAATGATCATCAGAACGTATATTATTTAAACCTTTTTTTTTTTTTTTTTTCAGTCAATACACACAATTTTTCAAGTTTAAGTCCACTGAAGTTAATCTACTCTCCTGGGTTGCGTTTCTCCAAAGCATCGTTAGCCATCTATGGTGGCAAGTTCCGTCGTTATCAACATAGTTCAACGATTTGGTGTTTGCCGAAATCATAGTTCAAACGAACATTCGCAAACAGCGTCACAAACTTACGTGGTTGGAACTAAAGCTCTGGACCTGTGGTTAGAAGCATAGTTCCTTGTTAGTAAGACATATGGGCTCAATAAATTATGCTCTTGGGCACAATAAGCAAGCTAACATGCAGTACAATCTATATCTTTCACTTGATCTAAATATAAATGCATTTTAATCTATGTATTTTTAAGCTTTCTCTGCAAGCGACGTTTTTGCATGGGAACCCCGGAGTATGACGTAAGAGGGAACCCACGATAAATCAAACATCAAATAAAGCGAAGTGATACGGAACAAAAAAATGGTAAATTAGTCACCAGGTGCCATGTTTAATATAGCTGCATTTTAGAGATCTCTAATAAGTTAAAACAGATTTGGCGTTATGATTAGTCAGATCACCTGTCAATCAAACTGTTTGCGAAGGGTCAATTACGAATTCTAAAGTAATTGTGTGACTTTATTTCTCACAATTGTGAATTTATATTTCAATTCTGAATCAATTATATATAAAAAATCTCAGAATTGCAAGTTTATGTCTCACAATTGAATTTTTCTTGAGTTATTAAGTCAGTTATTAAGTCAGAACTGTGAGATATAAACTTACATTTGCGAAATTCTGACTTTATTTCTCGCAATTATAAGGTTCTATCACACAATTCTGAGAAAACAGTCAGAACTGTGACTTTATATCTCACAACTGTGACTTTATAACTTGCAATTGCGAGATAAAAAGTCACAATATCTTTTTTTTTTTTTTAATTTATATAAGCCGTTTCTGCCGCTTTCCTCTCACAATTTTGACTTTTTTTCTCGCAATTGTGAGTTTACATCCTGTGTAATACAAACTCGCAATTTTTACTTTTTTTTCTTAGAATTGTAATATATATGCATGCAATTCTCAGAAATAAAGTAGCAATTGAGAAATAAAGTCAGAACTGTGAGATATAAACTCACAATTGCAAGAATTAAAATCACAATTGCAAGAAAAAAGCTCACAATTCGGATTTTTTTTTTTTTTTTTCGCAATTGCGAGTTTGTATCTATATTACAAGCAGAATTGCGAGATATAAAGAGTTTAAGTCCAGTTTTGAGAGGAAAAAGACTGACATGTTCTCAGAGTTGCAAGTTTATATCTCATAATTCTGACAGGGGTGTAAAGTAATGAATTACAAATATTCGTGTTACAGTAATTAAGTAGTTTGTGTTAGTAATCGTACTTTTTGGAGCAGTTTAAAAGTCATTTACTTTTACTCTTACTTGAGTACATTGTATGTGATGTTTTTTTTTTTTTTTTTTTTTTTTTTCTCAGTGCATCCATATGCACAAAAATGCATTAATCTTTATAAATCTCAGTTCATCTTAAATTCAAGCACAATGCGAACAAACACATCAACCTACAAAACAACCACAAATATTCCTTAATGCTTCAGACAAAGTACAGCATTCATGAACATGGACATGGAAATCCAAACACATTTACTCAGAAAATCATTTCTCTCTCTTTCTCTCTTTCCTGTAAATCACAATTAGTTCTTTATTTTGGGATGAAATTCTGTCATTTAGGATCCAGTCACACATGCATTTTATAAATGAGCCAGTGTTTAAATAACATTTCACCCATCTGTGCTTTTATTTTGACTTGTGTAAATATTAATCAGTGTAATATTAATCTAATAAATCTCCCACAAACAAAACCACCAGTTCATGAAATCATCATTAAAATCTGGACATTTAACTCTCAAAATCACAACAGAACATGAAAAGATTAAAAGATAAACATCAAGAGCACAATCTATCTATACATATAGCACACAAAATAATTTATTCTGAAAGATAACTAGGAATATCACCTCAGTTTTCAGTTTTGTATCAAACGTTTATGAAAATATATAGTTTTAAAACAGATGATCATTAATATTATTGTTTATTATCAACCCAGTAAAATAATCAAACCCTCACTGTTGATAGTGTCTTTCTAATTTCTGTAGTTCACATTCATCACTAATTATTAAAACTTTGAATGTTTTGCAGAACATGAACATGAAAATTCATGTGGTCTGAGACTGACAGCTGCCTGTTCTGTGTATGAAGATCATTTACATAGAGAGACACTTTGCATGAGAGTGTTTATAGTGCTGTGAGTTTAACACTTCATGACTGAGAGCAGAACAGAACAGAATCTTCATCATCACACAAGACAAAACAACAACAATGAACAGCATCATCATCCTCATCTGGACACTCACACTGTTTGCTCAAGGTTTGTAATAAAATCTTTTATAACAACAATTACAGTAATTGTTTTAAAATGTGAAATATGCATCATTTTAATTCTTGTCTTTTTTTCCCTTTCTTTCAGAGTGTAGAGGATAGTACACTGTTACTCAGAGTCCATCAATAACAGCAGCTCAAGGACAAGAAGTCAGAATAAACTGTAAAGTCAGCAGTGGAGTGATTGGTGGTAATTGGCTGCACTGGTACTTACAGAAACCTGGAGAAGCTCCTAAACTCCTCATATATGAGACATCAAACCGTTACACTGGAACTCCATCTAGATTCAGTGGCAGTGGATCTGACAGTGATTTCACTCTGACCATCAGTGGAGTCCAGACTGAAGATACAGGAGATTATTACTGTCAGAGTTTTCACTATCCAAACAGTAAATATGTGTTCACACAGTGATAAAGAGTCGTACAAAAACCTCCGTCAGTCAGAGTCACAGTGACTGCACTGATACAGATGAGAGATACTGCAGCTGCTGATGGGTGTGAATCAACTCAATCACTCTTGTCTGTAGATCACTATATTACAATGCAGAACACTATCTAATAATAAATTCAGTCTGTACTGGTTAGGTTAATCACTATAATGAATGAACAAAAAAGGCTTGACACTCAATAAGCATTGCAGTCAAAATAAATAAATTAAATTAAATTAGCTAAATTATTAAAAAAAAAAAAAAAAACAGAAAGAAAAAGAAAGAAAGAAACTGGATGTTCTTGCTATTATGTTTAGCAAAAATCAAACACTTCAGTTCATAAGAAGAACCTCATAGCAGCAGTCAAACACAGTTGTTAGTCTGATGGTTTGAGGATGTTTTGTTTCATCAGGATCTGGACTGTTTGCCATCATTAAAATTTTGCTCTGTTCAAATTCCAGATTGAGTCTTGCCTTCACAACACAACTCTATGACTACATGAATCACTACTGCTCACATTACACAAGTCTTGTCATTTCTGTGTTGTATCAATGCAGGACCAGAGTAGAACTGGAAGAATAACTGTATCTAACATTGTAATGGAGACCTGCATAAAATCATGAAAGAAAAGGTTCTGAAGTCTCGTCCAGTATTTCACTAACACCAGCAGTGTGATTTTGTGGGGCTGAGGTGGAGAGAGAGGAAGACTTTTTGTAACATTTAATTCAAACAATTTCTGAACATTGCACAGTTTTGCAAAACACTGTAAGGAAATTATACAAATAATAAATGATAACAAAACAGATGTGTCTACATTCTGTCAGCTTTCTTTCTCATATGTGGTGATGAGTATACATAAGTCAGTTTATTTTGTTGAATTACTTTGTCCTAAACAGTCGTCTTTGTCTTATATGTAGCTTTGGGGAAATTTGCTTTATTCCAGAAAATCTGTTTGTCCTAAACAGTCCAATATGTAACTAAAGTTCTACTCTTTTTAGTGAAGTGTTTTGTTCAGATGGTGATACTTTTTCAAAAAGAGTTGCAGTAAAAAAAAAATAGCTTTAAAAAGAGCAACAGATTACAATTCCACCCTATTTCACCAAGGTTCATCCACTTGGAGATTTCTGGCCTCACTGCTGATCTGACCTTTGACCTCTTTTATCATGGAGTTTCCTACAGTATAATGATATTTCATACACAGCTCAGTCATTTTGCTTCACAAAACAAAACAAAACAAAACAAAACAAAAAACCCTGCAGCTTCAACCTAAACTCATATGAAATGATTTTGTTGATCTTTATACAGTAATGATAAAAAAAAAATGGTAACACTTTATTTTGATAGTCCACTTTAGACATTCTACTAACAGTAAATAACTTTGCAACTGCATGTCAACTAGTCATTAGAGTATCAGTAGACTGTCTGCTTAATATCTTCTAACACTCTTCGAAACTTTGCAAGTAAATGTCAATTTATTCTACTAACCCTAAACCTAATCTAAGTCTGCTCTGAGAGTTAGTAGACATGTAGTTGCAAAGTTACTTATAGTTATTAGAATGTCTAAAGTGGACTATCAAAATAAAGTGTAACCAAAAAAATAAGGCCACATGAAAAGATTTCCCAGATAGCAACATGTCATTGTTTCAGTGTAGGAATTAACACTGAATCACTGAATCTATATATTTATCTTGTCTGTTAATTATAACATAATTATTTTGATGTTGTTGTTGCTGCTGTTGATGATGTTATAATATTCTACATTTTTATTTATAATATTTTATAATAAATAAATGTATTATAAAATAAATCAACAGTTTTTTTTCATATATTACAATTATTATAAAAATATATTCATTAAAACTGATTTATCAGTTTTTGTTAGCAGCACAATGATAGCAGCTCAATCTGTTGTAAATCCTGCCCACTTCTTTGCATTGTCAGCACATGCTTCAGTGCTCTGAGAGTGTTTATAGTGCTGTGAGTTTAACACTTCATGACTGAGAGCAGAACAGAACAGAATCTTCATCATCACACAAGACAAAACAACAACAATGAACAACATCATCATCCTCATCTGGACCTTTGCAGCTTTTATTCAAGGTGGGATATTACATTTTGATATGAATAATATGTTGTCGTTTTTTTAATCATTTTAATATACCAATATTATGGTATAAAGGTGGTTTACAAACAAAGTGACTTTATTTTCTCTCCTTCAGAATCCAGAGGCGTCACTCTGACTCAACCTGAAGTTAAAACTGTCCAACAGGGTCAAACCGCTACAATAGAGTGTAATATAGATGTAGGAATATATAGTGACTACTTAGCCTGGTATCAGCAGAAACCTGGACAAGCTCCTAAACTCCTCATATATGACATAAAAACCCTCCAGTCAGGAACTCCATCTAGATTCAGTGGCAGTGGAACAGCAAGTACTGGACGAGATTTTACTCTGACCATCAGTGGAGTCCAGACTGAAGATACAGGAGATTATTACTGTAAGCGTTACCATGAGATCAACAGTAAAGATGTGTTCACACAGTGACAAAGAGTCGTACAAAAAAATCCATCAGTCACAGTGACTGCACTGATACAGATGAGAGATACTGCAGCTGCTGATGGAGGTTATTTGTTATAACAGTCTCACTGAGTCAAAAATGTTGAAGTCTTGTGCTGATTTGTGAGTCTCTTTCTGGATCTTTAATCTTTTTTTTTTTTTTTTTTTTTCCACACAGTGTAACAATGAATATATATTTAATTCATCATTTAAAATGTTCCACCACAAAAAGTCCAATGAAAGTTGATGATACATGTGAGGGAAACAGCAGTCAGAGTCCTCATGTCCTTTCAATCCAGAATTACACAAAATGTGATCAGCATAAGATCTCCTTTTGTATGTTTTGAACACTAAAATTTCATTCGTCATTGTTTCCCCTTCCGCAGTGTAATTTCTGCCACATCTCAAATGTTGTACTGTGTTAAGTATCAATCTGTGACAGTGGTGAAAATACAAGCAAATAACATTTTCACACTCGTAATTCAATAAAATTACAGCTTCACTGGAAATGACACACAATTAAAATATTCTGCTCACAAGTGATCTTGGAGATATCTATTTGACGTCTGCAAGATGTATTTTTTAGATTGTTTGCTCATCTGCAATACGTCTGGAGATTTCCAAACAGATGTCAAACAGATGTCTATTAGATGTCTTTAAGACGTTTATGACTTGTGTATGTAAAATGTATGTAAAACTGACATCTTGCAGATGTATGCGTGCTATCTGGGTCAAGAACTTGCTGTGTCAAAACAAAATATTTTTTTTTTAAAGAAATTATTTTAAGTTGTTTGTTGAAGAAAAAAAAAAGAATTATCTGAAATGCCAAAAAAACAACATACATTTTTTAAATGTCTTCTGTCAAAAAAACAATACCGAAATTATTAATTATTTCACATTGTTTTCCATAAAGAAAATATATTATATTTTCCTCAAAGTTCATGGAAGCATGAACCACTTGAATTAAAAATGTAAAAAGGATATTTGCCACTTTTTATGTCACAATTCTGACTTTTTTTTCCTCGCAATTGACCGTTGAAAACATCTTGATTGACAGGCGATCTGACCAGTCATTACCAATCAAACTCACAATCGCAAATTATACACTCAGAGTTGTGAGATAAAAACTGGCAATTTCAAGAAATATAGTCAGAACTGCGTGATATAAACTCACAACTGAGAGTTATAAAGTCAGAATTAAAAGAGAAATAAAATCACAATTCTGAAAAATTAAGTCAGAATTCTGAGATATAAACACAATTCTCACTTTTTTCTCAGAACTGAAGTTTATATCTCGCAATAGATTTTTTTTTTTCAGAATTGTGAGTTTATAACATGCAACTGCAAGTTATGAAGTCAGAATTGTGACAAATAAACTTGCAGTTCTGAGAACATATCAGTCTTTTTTCCACTCGACGTCGAGTCGACTGTATAACTCACAATTCAGAAAAAATCTGAAAAAAGTCAGAATTGCGAGAAAGAAAATCAAAGCGAGATACAAACTCGCATTTGCAAGAAAAAAAGTCAGAACTGTGAGTCTTTGTCTTACAATTCTGACTTTATTTCTTGCAGTTGTCACGCAATTATATTTTGCAATTTTGAGAATAAAAAAATGAGAATTGTGACTTTTTATCTTGCAATTCTAACTTTATAACTCACAATTGACCCTTTGCAAACAGCTTGATTGTATCATAATTGTGTGAAACAAATTCACAATTCTCAGAACTGTGAAACATAAACTTGCAATTGCAAGTGGCAAAGTCAGAACTGCAAGATATAAACTCACTTTTATTCACAATTCAGACTTTTATTCTCAGAATTGTGAGTTTCTGGTATGAAATTCAAACAATAAATACCTTTTCATGGCTCTTTAATGTGTCATGACAGATCACTGTATTGCCTCATTAGATCAATGACATGTGAACCGATCGTCTTTTCTTATTTACTTAAACACACACACATCAGAACATATATTATTTCAACCAATATTCTTTTAGTTCAAGTCCACTGAAGTTAATCTATTCTCCTGTCTGATTGGTTTGTCGGAGAGAATGGCAGATTCGGCGTTATGATTGGTCAGATCACCTGTCAATCAAACTGTTTGCGAAGGGTCAATTATTAATTATAAAGTCAGAATTGAGAGACATAAACTCACAATTCTGAGAAATAAAATCAGAATTGTGAGATATAAACTTTTTTTTCTCAGAATTTTCTGACTTTTTTCGCATAATTGTGAATTTTCCCCTCAAAGTTGGACTTTATAACTTATAATTGTGAGTTTATATCTTACAATTTTGAGAAAAAAAAAACGTATATTCGCGGAAAGTCAGAATTGGGAGTTTTTATCTCACAATTCTGATGTTATTTCTCACAATTATGAGGTTTTAATCAAACAATTTGGAGAAAAAAAGTCAGAATTGTGACTTTATAACTTGCATTTGCATGTTCACAGTTCTGAGAAAAAAATCAGAATTGTGAGATAAAAAGTCACAATATAATTTTTCAAACTTATATTAGCCGTTTCCGCCACTGAATAAAAAAATGTCACAATTCTGACTTTTTTCTCGTAATTGTGTGTACTTTTTTCTTAGAATTGTGATATATAAACTCATAGTTTAAAAGACTGATATGTTCTCAGAGTTGTGAGTTTATATCTCATAATTCTGACTTAATAACTTGCAATTGGATATTATAACCACAATTGTGAACAGTGGTGTAAAGCAGGGGTCACCAAACTTGTTCCTGGAGGGCCGGTGTCCTGCAGAGTTTACCTCCAACTTTCCTCAACACACCTGCCTGGAAGTTTCAAGTATACCTAGTAAGACCTTGATTAGCTGGTTCAGGTGTGTTTGATTAGGGTTGGAGCTAAACTCTGCAGGGACACCGGCCCTCCAGGACCGGATCTGGTGACCCCTGGTGTAAAGTAATGATTTACAAATACTCACATTACAGTAATTAAGTAGTTTTTATAAGTTATTGTACTTTTCTGAGTAGTTTAAAAATTGTTTACTTTTACTCTTACTTGAGTACATATTATGTGATGTATGGGTACTTTTACTCCACAATTTTCCCTCCGTTGGTGGTCATTACATGCTTATTTTATTTTATTTTTATCCATCAACATGATCAGATAGAGAGAGAATAATCGGTCTTGTGACTTTAGTCAAATCAAATTGTGCATAGAAAACGTCTCAGGTTACGTATATAACCATGGTTCCCCGAGGGAACGAGACGCTGTGTCGAAAACGCTATGGGAACGCCTCCAGCCTGACCAGCTCTGAAACACGTGTGCATACAGTCCAATGGAAAAGCGAGACGTCACAGGCGGGGTGACGTAGAGACCAGGAAGCTTAAAAGCACGTGCGGTGCATGCAGCCGGCAGCTTCTGGATAGAGAAGCAAGCGCTGCAGGGATGCCGGAAGTATGGCCCGAGACGCAGCGTCTCGTTCCCTCGGGGAACCATGGTTACATACGTAACCTGAGACGTTCCCCCTCAGGAACTCGAGCTGCATCGAAAACGCTATGGGAACGAGATGCCCACGCCACCAGACTTCAAATCCCTGCCTAGTGTGAAAGAGCACACCTAGGGCGAGAGAAAAAGAGCCAGAAGTGGCACAAGTCCAGGAAAGAACCTTAAAGTCAAAGCGGTGGACATTCCGCGGCATTCTGAAGCAAACTTAAGAGAAGAGAGCCTTGACCCCCAAGAAGGGAGGGTCAGAGGACTCAAAGCTATGAAATAGCATCCCGACCACACTTAGCAAAGCTACACCTGGCCAGAGGCCTAGGCCTCAGCGCACCGCGGAGGAAACGTGTAACGAGGGGATTCCTACCCACTGAGGAGCCACCCAGAGGGGCGTGGTAGGCCAAAATAACCACCACGTAGACCTTCAGGGTGGAGTGGGCTAACCCTGTGGAAAACCGATCCTGCAGAAACCCCAGCACTGTACCAATTGGGCAGTTAACTGAGTCCTGCTGGCGGTCTCCACACCATGAAGTGAAAGGTTTCCACTTCAGGGCGTACAGTTTCCTCGAGGAGGGAGCTCTGGATTGGAGGGTGGTCTCAACAACCTCAGTTGAGAGACCGGAAGCTATGAGGTGTGTCCCCTCAGGGGCCACACCCACAACTTCCAATACTCCGGCGAGGGAAAAACATAGCGCACTCTCTCCAGAACTCCTGGGAGCAGAGCAATCGGGGAAAGGCGCAGTGGAGCTGGATGAGTCAGAGAGCACCAGAGGGGACATTGCGATGTCTAACTCTCACAAAGAGGTCCACCTGAGCCTGGCAAAATGCTCTCCAAATCTGCTTCACCACCTCTGGGTGAAGCATCCATTCCCCGGGCCTCGGCAGGATGTCTGCTCCCAAGTTGAGATGCCCAGGAATATGAACTGCTCTCAGCGAGAGGAGTTTGTCCTGGGACCACACAAGGATCTGGTGCACCAGCTTGTACAAGGGGCGCGACGCAGACCTCCCTGGTGGTTGAAGTAGTAGACCACCGCTGTGCTGTCGGTGCGCACCAGCACATGGCGGTCTCTTAGGTCTGGGAGGAAGTGTTTCAGAGCCTGAAACACGGCCAGCATCTCCAGGCAGTGATATGCCAAGTGAGACGGCGGTCACTCCACAGACCATGGGCAGGGTGGCCGTCCATGACCGCTCCCCAACCGGTGAGGGATGCATCCGTCGCTAGCATTACGCGGCAACAAGGAGCTCCCAGAACCGGGCCCTGAGACAGGAACCAAGACCTACTCCACATGTCCAAGGCACGTAGGTATCACCGCGTGACCTTGATGTGTGAAACGGGTTTCCCCTTGGGGAGAACCGCTTGGTCCTGAGCCACCACTGTAGGAGTCTCATGTACAGCAGGCCAAAAGGTATCACATTGGACACAGCTGCCATCAGACCCAGCAGTTGTTGAAACTGCTTACAGCGAGTGACTGGCCTTTTCTCACGCTCACGACTGCAGTGAGGATTGACTCAATCCGAGCAGGTGACAGACGTGCCTGCATCGTGGTCAAATCCCACACCACGCCCAGATAAGTGGTTCTCTGTAATGGAGAAAGCACACTTTTCTTGGCGTTCAGTCTCAACCCTTTCATATGAGCAAGAACGACATCTCGATGTCGAACCCCCAAAGCTCTGAAACGATCTATTATCAACAATTATTAATATAGATCAGTATGCGGATGCCCTGGAATCCAGAGGAGCCAGAGCAGCATCCACACACTTCGTGAAAGTGCGGGGTGAGAGTGCAAGGCTGGACGGAAAAACCCGACACTAGTACGCTTTGCCCCCAAAGCGAACCTCAGGAACTTCCTGTGTTGAAGGATGGATATGTTCTTCAGATCTGAACGCAACCTCCCCCTCCTTCTTCAGAACAATGCAGTACCGGCTGTAGAACTCGGACTCCCTGACGTGAGGAGGGACCACCTCGATGGCCTTCCTTAAGAGAGTGTCTACTTCCTGTTCCATTACCAGACCCTGCTCGGGGCCCACCAGAGTGGGAAGACCCCGTTGAAAGGTGGCGGCGAAGCGCCAAATTGAATGCAACAGCCTCGCTCTACAGTGCACAGGACCCAAGCAGATACATTTGGCAGTAGTTTCCACACCCTTCCCCAGTAGGGCCTGCCCTCAGAGGTCCTGGACCATAGGAGTCAGGACCATAGTCTCATAAGTCTGGGTGAAAGTGTTTCAGTACGTGAAACACGGCCAGCATCTCCAGGCAGCTGAAGTGCCAAACTGGATGGTGACCGCTCCACAGACCGCGGGCGGGGTGGCCACTCATGACCATTCCCCAACCGGTGAGGGACGCATCCATCGCTAACATATGCCGCGACAAGGAGCTCCCAGCACCGGGCCCTGAGACAAGAACCAAGGTCTCCTCCACATGTCCAAGGCACGTAGGCATCGCCGCGTGACCTTGATCATGCAAAGCAGGTTTCCCCTCAGGGAGAACCCCCTTGGTCTTGAGACACCACTGCAGGGGTCTCATGTACAGCAGGCCAAAAGGTATCACGTTGGACACAGCTGCCATCAGACCCAGCAGTTATGAAACTGCTTCACAGTGAGTGCCTACTTTCACTCTCTTGACTGCCGTGAGGATGACTCAATCCGAGCAGGAAAAAGACATGCCTGCATCGTGGTCGATCCCACACTACGCCTAGATAAGTGGTTCTCCGTAATGGAGAAAGCACACTTTTCTCTGCGTTCAGTCACAACCCCAGTTCTTTCATATGGGTGAGGACGACATCTCGATGCCGCACCGCCCATGCTCAGAATGAGCTAATACTGACAAAATGTCAGTTAGGTTCAGTATGCAGATGCCCTGGCAGCCACAGCTAAGCCACTTTTTTCTAGCAGCATCCACACACTTAGCGAAAGTATAGGGTGAGAGTGCAGTAAATAAATTTAATTCATCAGAATTAAATAACAATGGGAGCTTTTTTTTTTTTTTTGCTTTCTTTTTCTCGTTTTTTGAACACATTTATGAATGAACACAGCCCGCCCCCTCAAGGGCGGCCTGTACATGCTCAGCTCCCAAACAAACCACACATAAATCGCTTGAATCCCCGTTCCTGTTATTTATTTATGTATTCTTTAAAAGCGAGAGCTGGTAGAAACAAGCGATCTAAAATGCAGTCAGCTCATATGCGGACAGCATCAATCTCCTCGGAGAAAGATAACTGCAGCAGCGCGAGCTCTCACACAGAGGGGGAAGAACCGCAGCGCGGGCTTCCGAGCCCCGAGAGAGAGCCCTAGATCTAAGGAGAAAGGCAGAGAGAGGGCGGACCCGTCTCTAACCCATTCACAGATCTATGCTGTGATCCCCACGGCCGCAGTTGCGGGAAAGCTCACAAAGGCTCCCTCCTCGAAGAGAGCCTTCCGAGAGCGAGCGTGCGCAGCTAGAACGCAGGCCGTCAACTCCCTCGAGAGCTGACGCAGCCCGCTTCGCCGCAAGCTCTCATTCAAAGGGGGAAGAACCGCAGCGCGGGCTTCCAAACCCAGAAAGAGAGCGCTAGGTCTAGGGAGAAAGGCAGAGATAGGGCGGACCCGTCTCTAACCCGTCCGTAGATCTATATGCGATCCCCACGGCCGCAGTCGCCGCTCTGCCTCGGCAAAAGCGGGACCTGAGCCGCGGGGAAGTTCAAGAGGGCTCCCTCCTCGAAGAGAGTCCTCCGGGAGCGAAGCGTGCGCAGCAAGAGTGCGGGCAGTCGGCCCCCTCGGGAGCTGACACAGCCTGCTTCGCCACGAGCTCTCACTCAACGGGGGAAGGACCGCAGCGCGGGCTTCCGACCCAGAGAGAGAGCACTAGATCTAGGGAGAAAGGCAGAGATAGGGCAGACCTGTCTCTAACCTGTCCGTAGATCTATATGCGATCCCCACGATCACAGTCGCCGCCCTGCCTTGGCAGAAGCGGAGGCTGAGCCGTGGGGAACGCAAACGCGGGCAGTCAGCTCCCTCGAGAACTGACTCCCATGCTTCGCTCCCAAACAGACAACAGATAGGTTGTGTGTATCGCCACCCGAAATAGCGCAGGCAGAGAGGAACACACAGTCTAAAATGCCGCTGCTTATATTCGTAAGAATGCTTTGTAGGACATAGTGACACTCTCAAATAAAAGCTGTGCAAACTAACACAAAAAACAGAGTGACACACACACACAGAGCGCTTGCTGAAAGACAGAAGCTGCCGGCTGCATGCACCGCACGTGCTATTAAGCTTCCTGGTCTCTACATCAACCCGCCTGTGACGTCTCGCTTCTCCATTGGACTGTATGCACACGTGTTTCAGAGCGTGGTCACGCTGGAGGCTTTCCCATCGCGTTTTTGACGCAGCTCGAGTTCCTGAAGGGGAACTTTAACTACCAGCTGCTGTTAATCATGGCTGCTGAAAGTGCATTCTTTAACCATCAATTCAGTCGAGTTATCAGCATCTTCCTCTGATATGTTTTCTTACTAAATGATCTGTTTATACGACTATGCTTGTCTACCTACAGGGCCTGGAATTTGGTGTGAGGATTTAGGCAGTGGTGTAGTCTACGTGATACACAGGTATACGCCGTATACCCACTAGGAAAGGTCAAGGATGTACACCCTGTATACCCATCATATGAAAATACAAACGAAAAAATATTACTTGAAAAATAAAACAGATAATGGTAAATTGAATTGAAAGAGAAATTATTAATTGGATGGGGTTCTGCTTGAAAATCTTTCTTTTCAGTGCATCCATACACATAAAAATGCATTAATCTTTATTAATCTCAGTTCATCTTTGATTCAAACACAATGTGAACAAACACATCAACCTACAGAACAACCACAAATATTCCTTAATGCTTCAGACAAAGTACAGCATTCATGAACATGGACATGGAAATACAAACATATTGATTCAGAAAATCATTAAGTTTTCTTTTTCTTTTTCTTTCTTTCTTTCCTGTAAATCTCAATTGGTTCCTCACTTCAGGATGAAATTCTGTCATTTAGGATCCAGCCGCACATGCATTTTATAAATTAGCCAGTATTTTTTTTTTTTTTTTTTCACCCTTCTGTGCTTTTATTTTGACTTATGTAGATATTAATCAGTTTAATATTAATCTAAAAAACCTCCCACAAACAAAACCACCAGTTCAAGAAATCATCATTAAAATCTGGACATTTAACTCTCAAAATCACAACAGAACATGGAAAGATCAACAGACAAACATGAAGAGCACAATAGATTCACAAGACCAAAGAGCACACAAAATAATTTATTCTGAAAGATAACTCAGAATATCATCTCAGTTTTCAGTTTTGTGTCAAATGTGTATGAAAATAAATGGTTTTAAAACTCAGATGATTGTTAATATTATTGTTTATTATCAACACAGTAAAATAATAAAACCCTCACTGTTGATAGTGTCTTTCTAATTTCTGTTCACATTCATCACTAATTATTAAAACGTTGAATGTTTTGTAGAACATGAACACGCACTGAAAATTCATCTGTGGTCTGAGACTGACAGCTGCCTGTTCTCTGTATGAAGATCATTTACATAGAGAGACACTTTGCATGAGAGTGTTTATAGTGCTGTGAGTTTAACACTTCATGACTGAGAGCAGAACAGAACAGAATCTTCATCATCACACAAGACAAAACAACAACAATGAACAACATCATCATCCTCATCTGGACACTCACACTGTTTGCTCAAGGTTTGTAATAAAACCTTTTATAACAACAATTACAGTAATTGTTTTAAAATGTGAAATATACATCATTTTAATTCTTGTCTTTTTTCCCTTTCTTTCAGAGTGCAGAGGACAGTACACTGTTACTCAGAGTCCATCAATAACAGCAGCTCAAGGACAAGAAGTCAGAATAAACTGTAAAGTCAGCAGTGGAGTGTATAATGGTAATTGGCTGCACTGGTACTTACAGAAATCTGGAGAAGCTCCTAAACTCCTCATATATGATGCAACAAGCCGTAACACTGGAACTCCATCTAGATTCAGTGGCAGTGGATCTGACACTGATTTCACTCTGACCATCAGTGGAGTCCAGACTGAAGATACAGGAGATTATTACTGTCAGAGTGTACACTGGCCGGGTAGCACTTTGGTGTTCACACAGTGATAGAGAGTCGTACAAAAACCTCCATCAGTCAGAGTCACAGTGACTGCACTGATACAGCTGAGAGATACTGCAGCTGCTCTGCAACACAATCACACACAACACTGATCAACACAAACACTAATAACACATTATCATCACAATCACAATCAATCTAGCAATTCTGAAGAGGATGAGTCAGTGTTTTAATCAGTTCATCGTGTATTAGGTCTAATATATGATCCCTGTCAATCAAACTGAACAGACTGCAATCAGTCACTTATGCTGTCTGGACGTGATGCTTTACATTTGACCCAGTGAAAGATTTACAACCTCATACAATTAGTGTCAGAATTGCTGAATCTTAAGTTTTAATTTTGGATTTTTATGAACTTAGTAATGAAAATGAACTTAGTGTCAGACCTGTGTGTACCCTGTGGACTGTTTTGTATGTGTTTTCTCCTATGTTGCCCATATTTGGTCCTTCCGTTTCTGTGTCTTGTTATTAGGTCATTGTCTCATTGTATTCCCCTGATTGGTTAGTTCTGTGTATTTAAGGTTTGGTTGAGTCATGTCAAGGTTGTCGGTGATTACATTGTCATTCTGTTTTGGTTTCGTTGTGGTTGTTTGTTTTGGATTCCCCCGCTGTTCCCGTCTGTTCCTGCCTTCTGTGGATTATTTGTAATAAACCTTATTGCATTGGACCTTCTCGCTCCTCCGTGTCATTCCCGCACACAACGCATTCGTGACACTTAGCATCCGATGACCCCTTTAAAAATAGAAGCTTCTCAATCAATATTGGGCAGTACTATTCAGGGACGGTCACCCTGACTTATGGGGTCCCCCAAAGCTCTATTTTGGCCCCTTTATTGTTTTCCTTATATATATTTCCTTTAGCCTCTATTTTTAAAAAGCTTGGCCTGTACTATCACTGCTATGCAGACGATACTCAACTTTATTTGCCCTTGAAGCACAAAAATGGTGTAGACTCCCTCTGTGCCTGTCTTTCTGATGTCAAAGCCTGGATGTCTTTGAATTTCTTAAATCTTAATGAGAGTAAAACAGAGATCATTGTGTTCGGCTCTTCTGATGTCCCAAACATTCCTCATGTAAATTCTAGTGTTTTATCATCAGTTAAATCATGTGTTAAAAGCTTGGGCGTCTTATTTGATAGCGCACTTAAATTTGATTTTGTTGTTAAATCAAGTTTTTGTCAAGTGAAGACCTTTCTTTCTTTTAAGCACTTCGAGACTGCAGTTCATGCTTTTATTTCTTCTAGACTTGACTATTGTAATTCCCTATATCTGGGAATTAACAGTTCTTTGAGATTACAAATGGTCCAAAAGGCAGCTGCACGTCTTTTAACAGGTGTTCGTAAATACGAACATATTACCCCTGTGTTAATGTCTTTACATTGGCTCCCAGTACGCTTTAGAATTGATTTTAAAGTGCTTCTGCTTGTTTTTAAATGTTTAAATGGCCTCGCTCCCTCCTGCCTTTCTGATTTGTTGCGTGAATATCATCCGGAAAGAACTCTTAGGTCTGCCAACCAGAGTTTGTTAACTGCTCCAAAGTCGAGCTGATCGAGCTTTTGCTATAGCCGCACCTAAACTTTGGAAAATGTTACCGATCCATATTAGAACAGCACCGACATTACATATTTTTAAATCAAAGTTAAAAACATCTCTTCAACACAGTATATGACTTGTTATGTTTTTTGTTTTTTTGTTGTTGTTGTTGTCTGTTGTTTGCTTGGTCTGTATACATGTTTTTATAAGTCTTTTAGAACATTGTACAGCACATTGGTCAACTGTAGTTGTTTTTATTTGAGCTCTATAAATAAATTGAGACTTGAGACTTGAGATTTAAGAAAACACACGGCAGCTTTAGCAGTCTTTTGCCCTGTATCATTTACATCATTTCAACATGACTTTCAGCAGCAGACATGTGGAATGCAGTCAAAATCACAACAATCTCATCATCTTATTCAACTATATATAGAGAGACATTTGCAGCTTCAGGTTTAGTAGTTTTTATATCCGATATGAAGTTCTTGCAACTTTATGTTAGCTATTTTACCATTATTTTGATTTTTGTTTAAGCTTGTTTAAAAATGTAACTCAATTTCAGACTGAAATCTTGTGACTGCAGCTCAGATCACCTGAAAATTATTTCACTTATACAATAAAAAAAAGTTTAGCTATATATGACCACATGCAGTGTAGAAATGAAAGAAAAATGTGATAAACTGATAATGAAAAATTATCAGATACATTTTGAAAAAGTGTTTAGACACCAATTGTTTTTTCAAAGTAAATAATTTGGTCAAACTTATAATTCTCACTATTAACTATTAACTACAAACTTTCCCTCAAAAAATTCCTAATTTGCTGCTTATTAATCATTTGTAAGGTAGTTGTTAAGTTTACATTGCAAGAAGTGCTTTTCTTACTTAGATATTTTTTGTCTTGTTTCCAGCCAAAATATCTAAGAATTCTAAAATCAAAGATTTTCTAGACAAGCAAAAATTATTGTATTGTTTTCAGAAAAAAAGACTCTTTTTTTTTTTTATTTTTTTTTTTTTAATTTATAGTTTTTTCTGAACACAAGACAATAATTTTGCTTGCCTAGAAAATCCTTCTTGATTTTAGAATTTTTAGATATTTTGGCTGGAAACAAGACAAAAAATCTAAGTAAGAAAAGCATTTTTTGCAGTGTATGTATGGGTTTCAGTTAAGGGATCTAAAATATACGTATGCAGAATTAGGCATTAATACAAACTTTATACATCCAATATGCTAGTAATATGCATGCTAATAAACAATAGGGAGAATATAGTCTTAACAATAATTCAGTTCTTCTCAATATCAAAATGTATTTTGTATTAAAAAAAAAAAAAAAACTCTGTTCCACTCGAGTGAACACAAACTCCAGCAGAGAGAGAAAAAACAACACACAGTAGAAACACCTCAGCTGTTGACAACACTCAGTCATTTAGTTTGACAAAAATATATATGTTATTTATTTATTTATTTACTTACATTCTTTAAAGCAGGAACAAAACTATTTCATATGAAGTGCAAGCAAAATGTTTGTTATTGCTTGAAAAACAATGTAATTCTTTTATAACCAGTCCAGCTAACAATGACCTAATGGTCTGACAGCACAAAGTCGGCATCTTGAAACGGGTCAACCTCCGTCTACATACCATTAGTGAGCTGACAAAGCTAAAAATACTGTCAGACTGCCAGTGTTTTTTGGGTGGCACACCACCAATGGTTTGCTTTGCTTGGGCCTTCGTTGGTGCACAACTGGCAAACTGATAGTCGGTTCATGCAGCTCAATCATCATGATTCACAGAAAAACCTGCAGCTTTAGACGAATGAAAACATTTATTTTTACTGCTTCCATACTGATAAAAAATTGTAGAATTTATAGAAGTTATTTTTGTTTTCTTTGTGCACAGACAGTATTCTCGTAGCTTCATAAAATTACGGTTGAACCACTGATGTCACATGGACTATTTTAACAATGTCCTTACTACATTTCTGTGCTTAGACTGTAGTAGGACCCTTGTTGTCTGTGGAGGGTCAGAAAGTCCTTGGATTTCATCAAAAACATTTACTAGCTCTGCATCAGTGTATATGAGTTTGTTAACAGAACAAGCTGTTGTAAATCCTGCCCACTTCTTTGCATTGTCAGCACATGCTTCAGTGCTCTGAGAGTGTTTATAGTGCTGTGAGTTTAACACTTCATGACTGAGAGCAGAACAGAACAGAATCTTCATCATCACACAAGACAAAACAACAACAATGAACAACATCATCATCCTCATCTGGACACTCACACTGTTTGCTCAAGGTTTGTAGTACAACTTTTATAACAACAATTACAGTAATTGTTTTAAAATGTGAAATATACATCATTTTAATTATTGTCTGTTTTCCCTTTCTTTCAGAGTGTAGAGGACAGTACACTGTTACTCAGAGTCCATCAATAACAGCAGCTCAAGGACAAGAAGTCAGAATAAACTGTAAAGTCAGCAGTAGAGTGTATGATGGTAGATACTTACACTGGTACTTACAGAAATCTGGAGAAGCTCCTAAACTCCTCATATATGCTGCATCAAACCGTTTCACTGGAACTCCATCTAGATTCAGTGGCAGTGGATCTGACAGTGATTTCACTCTGACCATCAGTGGAGTCCAGACTGAAGATACAGGAGATTATTACTGTCAGAGTAGACACTCTATCAGTGGTAGCTCTGTGTTCACACAGTGATAAAGAGTCATACAAAAACCTCCATCAGTCAGAGTCACAGTGACTGCACTGATACAGATGAGAGAAAGACAAACAACACAATGACTCAGTGTATCAGACATTGCAGCTTTTATTTTCTATTCATTTATATAATATAGTTGTGAAGCATCAGGGAGTGACGCAAACAACATTCAGTGTCCATGCAAAATCAGAATGTAAAGGTTAAAATGTCCAGAGTCATAAAACCAAGAGAATAATCCAAAACAAACCACTCAGAAAAGCAGTGAAACAAACAAAACTTCACACTGAGGGAACAAACAGTCAGGGTTTAAATAGGCCAGTCTAATTAGACTGATGAGAAACACCTGAGAACAATCAGAGTTCAGGTGAGTGTGACCTCTGGTGATGAGTTGAGAAGTAGCAGAGGATGTGACAATACCTAGAAAAATAATACAATCAGACTGTATTTCACTTACTAGATTTCATTCTGTCTAGAGAAAACAAGATGTTTTGCCACTTGTTCATGCAAATCTTGCTGCCACAATGTTACCAGTAACAGCTTTTCTTTATAATTGTGTGATGTCTGGATTTAACAAGAGCTTTGAATGATTCAGAGTCTGCAAGTTTTTGTCAAGCAGGAAAATCATCAGCACTAAACAAGAACATTTTTATAACAGACTCATTGATCAAGTCTCACCAGTAATTTATTGTCTGGCTAATCTGATTCTTTCATCCGTTATTCACACACAACTTCAACATGAATGGATTTACTACATTTAACATTGTCCATCAAGATTGAGGAATACAAACAAACCTCATCTCTCCATGATCAACACAGACTGTAGATATCAAACACCTTCAGCTCCAGTTTGAAGGAAAGCCCGTGTTCGTCTCTTACATCAGTGCTGCTGATCTTTGTGGAAATTTAACAACAATGTTTGCCCTTTATTTTTAAATAAAATAAATAAATAAATAAATGCAATTAAAAATTACATTTTGTAAGACCTTTGCTGTTATAATCAAGTCAATATGTCTGAGATAGCTTTTTAATATATTAACAAAAAAAAAAAAACAAAAAAAAAAATTTAATTCATTTTTAAAAGAAGTGTTAAATACTTAATTGTGTACACTTATATAATAATATGTACTTCTACTCCTTGTATACAACTCAATTATAAATAAAATATAATGTGTGAAAAATAAGTATGAATATATGAATAACAAGCAGATTAAGAATAGATTTGGGGCTCATTTTTAGATTGAAACAAGAACAAAAACAACCGTAGGGAGTGTCTGTCTGTTTTTAATAGCTCACATTCAGCACAAAGTATTAAAGTTTCTAATGTTTTATAGATTATAAATGTGACTGAAGAAATTCATCTGCGGTCTGAGACTGACAGCTGCCTGTTCTGTGTATGAAGATCATTTACATAGAGATACACTTTGCATGAGAGTGTTTATAGTGCTGTGAGTTTAACACTTCATGACTGAGAGCAGAACAGAACAGAATCTTCATCATCACACAAGACAAAACAACAACAATGAACAACATCATCATCCTCATCTGGACACTCACACTGTTTGCTCAAGGTTTGTAATAAAACCTTTTATAACAACAATTACAGTAATTGTTTTAAAATGTGAAATATACATCATTTTAATTCTTGTCTTTTTTCCCTTTCTTTCAGAGTGTAGAGGACAGTACACTGTTACTCAGAGTCCATCAATAACAGCAGCTCAAGGACAAGAAGTCAGAATAAACTGTAAAGTCAGCAGTGGAGTGCATGCTGGTAGTTACTTACACTGGTACTTACAGAAACCTGGAGAAGCTCCTAAACTCCTCATATATTTGGCAACAAGCCGTTACACAGGAACTCCATCTAGATTCAGTGGCAGTGGATCTGGCACTGATTTCACTCTGACCATCAGTGGAGTCCAGACTGAAGATACAGGAGATTATTACTGTCAGAGTTAACACAGTGGTAATGTGTTCACACAGTGATAAAGAGTCGTACAAAAACCTCCGTCAGTCAGAGTCACAGTGACTGCACTGATACAGATGAGAGATACTGCAGCTGCTGATGGGTGTGAATCAACTCAATCACTCTTGTCTGTAGATCACTATATTACAATGCAGAACACTATCTGATAATAAATTCAGTCTGTACTGGTTAGGTTAATCACTACAATGAATGAACAAAAAAGGCTTGACACTCAACAAACATTGCAGTCAAAATAAATAAATTAAATTAAATTAGCTTGCATGTTACTATCATATTGGCTGTTCATTGGTACTAATAATGCACATATTAATGCCTTTGTTTTAGATCCCTTTATCCACCCCATAACTATTAATAAGCAGCAAATTAAGAGTTTATTCAACCAAATGTTGTAGTTAATAGTTGTTTAACTGTAAGAATTGGGCCTTAAAATAAAGTTTTATTTGGCTTGTATAAAGACTTTGACTTGTGTAGACTTGTGTAGTAATTTAACCACTATAGAGGCTGAACAGAATAAAGGTTTGATATTTGACATCACAAAATATCATCCATTGTCCACAGAATTACAGTCAAAAACTAAAAATTAAAATACAAAGGATCAAAACACACACAGCAACATGGAATCAGGCTATGAGACCAAAGACATTTTAAAACATTTCATGTTTAAAAAAAAAGAAAGAAAGAAAAGAAAAGAAAGAAAGAAACTGGATGTTCCTGCTATTATGTTTAGCAAAAATCAAATACTTCAGAATGAGCAATATTTCTAGTTCATATTATTTTCAACATTTACTAATGCATTATTAAAATCACAAGTTGTGTTTGTTAACATTAACTAATGCACTGTGAACTAACATGAACGAACAATGAACAACTGCATTTTGTTAACTAACATTAAAAAGATTAATTAATAGGATAATAAATGTATAGTTCATTGTTTGTTCATGTTAGTTTATACATAACACACAAACTATTAACAAATGACACCTTATTGTAAAGTGTTACCAACATCATAGTAACATAGTAACATCTCAAAAGTGAGATGAAGTAAAAAACACAGTATCTACAGTATGTCTTATACTGACATAGACATCCATAAAATATGTATATCTATAAATGTAATGAGTTTGTCTGTCTGCTTGACTACAGCAGAAGTGAAACTGGTCTGTTTCAGTCCAGATCATGTAACCAATCAAACAGTGACACTGGGAGTGTGGGCTGAAAATCCCATTTGCATTGTCAGGGTGGAGTGATTCTGATCCTCTCAGAATAGAGCAGCTCTGTCTCCAGAGACCATGTTCAAACCCCAAGAGCTTTATTTGACTACATTTAATGCTGCTAATCAAGCTTCTGGAAAACACCTGAACAAACATTACATGCATCTTCATCTGTTAGTTGAATGATGTTGACAGACACAAATGGAGCTTGTTGAGAAGCTTTATTGAATGTTACAGCAAATACAGCAGATAGAAAGATCAGCCAGTGCTTTGACACTAGAGCTCTCTTTCAGTATTGAGTTGTAAATGACTACAGCTGCAGCACTAGACTCATGTGAATCCTGCCTGACACAGGACACTCAGATACGCCTCATCTTCAGGAGAGAGCAGCGCTCACTGGAGAAACATCAGCACTGCGACTGACTCTTCTGGAACGAGGCCTCTTGAGGAGCTCCATCATGTGTTACTCTGCAGACGTACAGCTCTCCTTTTTCCCAGCGTGCTTTGCTGAGGGTCAGGACGCTACTGCGGCTGTAGCGCCCGCCCTGCTCACTCTCTGCAGTGGTCTGAACCCCCTCCGTGACCTCTGAGCCGTCCAGTGTCCAGCTCACCTGCGCCCCCTGTGGAGAGTAAGAGCTGAGCAGGCAGAGCAGTGCGGCTGAGTCTCCAGAGATCTGCAGAGAAGAGGGCGGCAGCAGAGACACTGAGGGCTTCACTGTGGGACCAGCTGCAGGAGACAAACACAACACATTGACAAACACTAAGAAAACACGAACACTACATACATTTCAATGAAACCTTGTAATTTAAAACAAAACATGTTAAGATATTTGCTGCTTTAACCCCAGTAGTTTTTATATCCCTAAATAATGTCTTTGCATTTTAGTTAGGTGAGATATTTAACTCAAAACTCAGTTTCAAACACTGAATTAAAAGCACAACATCAGCAAAGAAGATTCAAAGTCACTGATCAATCTACAGAAAGTACCTCCATTTACATTTTAACATTTTTCATTTCATGTCTTTTTTTCATATATAATTTATACATGATAAACCAATAAAATCGTGAGTGAGCCACATAATTCAGATATAGTGAATAATTAAATTCCTCTGAATATCAAAACGTGACAATATTTTTGATTAAATATTTACTGTATATTAAAAAAAAAAAAAAAAACAGGTAACACTTTGCAATAAGGTTAATTAGTTAACAGTAATTAATGTGTTACGTAATATTAACTAACAATGAGCAATACATTTGTTACAGTATTTAAAAATCTTTGTTGACATTAATTAATACATGTACAACTGTCCATTGTTAGTTCATGTTATCTCAGGTTCATTAATTAACATTAACATATGAAATGTTGGATTTTAAAGGTCGTTGCGCACTGAGTCTGAAATTTTTCGCGTTAAAAAATAAATACGACCTCACGTTATGTCAGTCACGTTTACACACTGCCTCCGAAACTTTCGTCCGTCATAAAACAAATAAACAAACAAACAAACAAACAAACAAATAAATAAATAAATAAATAAATAAATAAAAATCGGATCGGGTTCGATTTTCTGCGTTTTTCGCATCCGTAGCAAGCATTCTGAGAGGTGTTCACTGTTTTGACAGATCAAAGTCACAAGCGAACGCCAAAATACAGAATTGTGTCGGACACGTTCGTCCGCTTTGTCTCGCAGCACAAAGCACTGTAAAGGTCCTTGAACACTGAGTTTACAGAAATTAGTGGTATTCTTTATAATATGTGGCTCCAGTAACGTTAGCAAAACTTAAAGTAAACTTTAAATCGCCCCGAATAATCCCGCAGCTCCTTAAGGAGGTGTGCACAAAAATTGGATGGACCCAATATGTCCTTTCTTTTTCTTTTATAAGAAGAGAGTGGACAACAAAAACATCCTCACTGCTTAAAGATTCCATTGTGTATTGTTTTGCGAATTTGTTTCGCAACGGATGAATTAATACGCATCGGACTTCAGTGTGCAATGACCTTAATACTGTATTAGAAAATGCTGCAGCTAATATGAACTGAGATTAATAAATATTTTACAAGAATTGTTCAGTGTTAGTTTATGTTAACTAATGTAGTTAACTAATATTAACAAATGAAACATTGTAAACTCTTACCAAAAATATTATTATTAGAATTTTTTATTTTTTTATTTTTTTCTGGTCCATCCCATAGAATAAATTGTATGTTTTTAATGGAGAATTAAAAAGACAGACTTACATTTCACCACCAGTTTAGTTCCTCCACCGAATGTGTACCACAGTGATACAATCTAATGAAACGGTCGTACAAAAACCTCTATTCCACTCGAGTGAACACAAACTCCAGCAGAGAGAGAGAAAACGACACTTCAACACACTGATAGCAGAAACACTCAATTTAGTTTTGGTAAAATGCTTTCAAATGTTTCATAATTCAGCCCTATATTTCTCATTCATTCTGGTGTGATGTGCTAATTTAACACTTATATATATATATATATATATATATATATATATATATATATATACTAGCTGTGACCTCTCAGGTGACTTCTTTTATCATGGATGATGTTGTGGAGTTTCTCATAATGATCTTCATGTGCTGCTTAATCATCATGACACACACACACACACACACACAAACCTGCAGCTTCAGACTAATTAATCAAAATTAAAATTGTGATGCACAAACTTTTCATATGCACATTTCAGGTGCACATTGTCCAGCCTGACAGTCCTGATGATCTTTATATATGACCCTTTTCAAGCAAATTGATTCACCTGGCAGCCTTTTTCAGACATTCTTAATACCGTATGTTTGTAAATTAAACGGAGATGTTAAATATTACAGTGTCTCATGATATTGCATGTACAGCAGTCATTAATCTTAGCTGGAAACTATAGAAGTGATTGGATGCTTCAAGATGGCGGCTCTGTTGACATACAGTAACTGAAGCAGCTGAATGCAGTATCTCATCCCTGCCTGTTATGCCTGTTGGGTCATTATTTTGGATAGTTTTTGTGTAACCCAGCTGTTGGGTTAGTGACTGGGTCAATCTCACTGACTGCTGAAACTATACACCCCTCCCCTCTCTCCGACGAAACAATCCATTCATTCTCTTCAGGAGAGAGCGAGCCTCCGTTTAATACACTTGAATTAAAATATTACTTTTAAATGTTGTATTTTCATTTCTAAAATGCTTGTTAAACTAATTTAAATGTATGCAGTGTTGAAAACGCATTATTCAATTTGTCTTATATTTTTGCCCATGGTGGGTGTTTTCACTTATTAATAAATGTTCACGTTTTGATTATTACTGTTGCCTGTAGTCTGCTTTTTAATTTCCAACCTATTTTCGGTTCCTTTTAAGACAGCAATAGTAATTTTATATCAATATTTGAGTTAAATTAAAACAACCCGGCATGTTGGGTCAAATATTTATCCCAACTGGCTGGGTTAAAATAACCTAATGCTGGGTTTGTCCATATTTGACCCAGCGTTGGGTTACTGAGCCGTCTCAAATCGGACAAAATTTCTAACCGGCATGCACTGCTTCAAGTCAGAATTTGATTGAGCTGTGCAGCGCTGTGTTAAATCGAACACACCTAATGACAAAAGATTCATCTTATTTTGGTGTCTTCCAGATGTTGCATTTGAAGGCTGTATATGTCATCAGGGCAGTCTCATTTCAGAAAAATAACCTAACCTCACAAGAAATAACAGTCAATTTCATTATGTTTACTTTTCTTAAATAAGACATTACTGATGACATATGCAAACTACAAATGTGACCCCCGGAGGGCGCAGCCTCCGAAATGAGATGATGCAAAAGACGTTGCACTCCTATTACTTACGAATGGGAGAAACTGAATAGTGCAGGGAATAGTCCCGCCTTCTCAATTAAAGAGCCAATTGGTAAAGTCGTCGCGTGCTAAAGAAACAGCTCTGAGATGTGCGCTAGGACTGCGCATGCGCATTGGCTGGTCTGGTCATGGAAAATAGCCTTTTTAGCACTATTTGAGCATAAGAAACAACATTTTTTAGACGGTTGTTGTGAGATTTTATTGATGATTTTAAATTTCAAATTGAATCTTAAGCTTGGTGAACAGTTTTGGAGAAATTTAAGTTTCCCTGTTCAAAGAGATAGGAGCTGCACTTGCCTGCCCGAGAGGCGTTTCAAAGATAGACCAGTGAAATTACTTACCTTAAAGGGACTTTGATATTTCTCAACTTTATCTCAGTAAATCCCTATTATCAGGGATCCAAAATGAAGATTCAAATCAGATTATAGATGTTACGGATCTGGTCGGTGAGCCACGGACTGCTCACCACCAGATGTCGCTCTCACCTTGCACCTCACTGACTGTTTCACCACACCCTGGACTACATCCCCCATCAGCCATTGCACTTCACCCGCGTCCAATCAGAGACACTATTTATACCCCGATCTTCCTGTTATGCACTGCCGAGTATTGGTTCGCGTTTAGCACTGTTTGTGTTAGCAACTGTACGGAGCCCTAAGTCAGTCGTGTTTCCTTGTCGAGTCTAGTTCCTAGTCATCCGTGTCCTGACCCCCCTTGCTTTGTTATATCGTCTGATCTGTCTTGCTGCCTGCCTATTGGAACTCTCGCTTGTCGGATTATTCTATTGCCTCGCCCTTCGGATAACGTTCGCCGTGGATCGACCCTCGCCTGCTTTAAGGACTACTCTTGGTTTGCTGTCTATGTACCTGTCTGCAGTTGTCTGACCCTGCCTGCCTTTTGACCATGTTCCTGTCTCGTCCTCTTAATAAAAGTATGCATATGGATCCGCTCGCCTCTCGGCTCTCTGTTACAGAATACTCGTCCAATAAAGGATCCAGCAACTTTTTATCCGGACACCATACAGGTATGGACACTGCAAAACTGTTGTTAGCCCTCGAGCAGGGCACACGAACGCTCGAGGGCTACATTCAAGAGTACTTGGACATTGCTAATTTTCAGATCTCCCGGACTGTGTGTTAATAGACTTTTTCATAGAAGGAATTAACCAGCCACTAAAATCAAAACTCCGTCGCGAGGGTCCGCGTTCATCACTTTGTTTATTTATGGACTTTGCTCTTTTGTGTGTGGGCTCGCCGTTTACTGTGGGTGTCGCGGAGGAGGAACGTGACGATGCGGTAATGGCGGCCGCGCATCCCGCTCGCAAAATGGCGGCGACAGCGGAGCCCGTTCTTAAAATGGAGGCGAAAACAGAGCTCCGTCATGTCACAGCTGCCATACCAGAGTCAGATCAAGTTGCAGCTGTGTTTCCTAAGTCAAGTCAAGTTTCTAAGACGAGTCAAGTTACAGCTGTTGTTCCAGTGTCAAGCAAGGTCAAAGCTGCCGTTCCTCCAAGGTCAAGCAAGGTCTCACCCGAGCACCCCGAGCCACTGGGCCGCCAGCCCAGAGCCACTGCACAAGATGGCTGCCACGCCAGAGCCACTGCACAAGATGGCCACCACGTCAGAGCCTGCTCACGCCACGTCAGCCAAACCACAGCCTGCTAAAGCCCCGTCAGCCAAGCCAGTGCCAGTTAACGCCACGTCAGCCAAGCCACAGCCTGTTCACGTCATGTTTTCTGCTCCTGAGTCTACACCCATCATGGCCGCCCTTTCTAAAGTGGTTCCTGAGTCAAGTCACATTACAGCGGCTGTTCCTACTAAGTCAAGTCAAGTCACAGCCGTGGTTCTTGAGTCAAGCAAAATCACAGCCGTGGTTCCTGAATCAAGCCAAGTCACAGCCGTGGTTCCTAAGTCAAGCCAAGTCACAGCCGTGGTTCCAGAGTCAAGCCAAGTCAGAGCTGTCGTTCCTGAGTCAAGCAAGGTCACAGCTGGTTCCCATGAGCCCAGTCAACCCACTGCTGTTCCCCATGGATCAAGTCAAGTCGCCACTGATCTTCTTGAGCCAAGTCAAGTCACTGCAGGTCTTCACGTGTCTGGTCAAGTCACTACTGAACTTCACAAACCAAGTCACGTTCCGTCTGTCCGTCCAGAGCCAAGTAATGTCACGTCTGACCGCCCAGAGCCTCGCCATGCATCGTCCGACGGCCCAGAGTCAAGTCACGCCCTGTTCGACATCCCAAGGTCACGGCCTATCATGATGGCCAGCGTACTGGATCCACCACTAGTGTCAGTGCGGGCAGCCAACATCCCAGTGGCATCAGCACCTTCTGAATCCACCAGTAAGGAGACCCTACCTCCCGCTGCTGCTCTTCCTTTAATAGCGGTTGCCATTTGGTGCATCTGGGCTGCACACTGTGCTCCTGAGGTCACGTCTGTTCACAAGTCAGCCCCTGAGGTCACGTCTGATCACAAGCCTGCTCCAGAGCTCCCGTCTGATCGCAAGCCTGCTCCAGAGCTCTCTTCGGTCAGAGAAGCCGCGCCAGTGCCTCCTGAGGTGTAAGCTTCGGCTGTAGATCCTCCTATGGAGGCGGCGTTCCCATAAGAACTCCCTGCTTCTCTCCTCATTCTGTCTGCCTCCTCTGTCCCTGCTTTCCCCAGGTCCCAGTCCATGACGCGGGTGCCTGCTCCGCCCTGGAGGGCCTCTGCGCCTCCTGCTCCGCCCTGGAGGGCCTCTGCGCCTCCTGCTCCGCCCGGGAGGGCCTCTGCGCCTCCTGCTCCGCCCGGGAGGGCCTCTGCGCCTCCTGCTCCGCCCGGGAGGGCCTCTGTGCCTCCTGCTCCGCCCGGGAGGGCTTCTGCGCCTCCTGTTCCGCCCTGGAGGGCTTCTGCCCTGCCGGTTCTGCCTCAGTCTCCTGGCCCTCCCACCGCTCCCCAGGACTGTTTTTCGATTAGAGCGTCTGGAAGCCGCTCTTTGGGGGGGGGGCTATGTTACGGATCTGGTCGGTGAGCCACGGACTGCTCACCACCAGATGTCGCTCTCACCTTGCACCTCACTGACTGTTTCACCACACCCTGGACTACATCCCCCATCAGCCATTGCACTTCACCCGCGTCCAATCAGAGACACTATTTATACCCCGATCTTCCTGTTATGCACTGCTGAGTATTGGTTCGCGTTTAGCACTGTTTGTGTTAGCAACTGTATGTAAGTCAGTCGTGTTTCCTTGTCGAGTCTAGTTCCTAGTCATCCGTGTCCTGACCCCCCTTGCTTTGTTATATCGTCTGATCTGTCTTGCTGCCTGCCTATTGGAATTCTCGCTTGTCGGATTATTCTATTGCCTCGCCCTTCGGATAACGTTCGCCGTGGATCGACCCTCGCCTGCTTTAAGGACTACTCTTGGTTTGCTGTCTATGTACCTGTCTGCCGTTGTCTGACCCTGCCTGCCTTTTGACCATGTTCCTGTCTCGTCCTCTTAATAAAAGTATGCATATGGATCCGCTCGCCTCTCGGCTCTCTGTTACAATAGAAGTCCACTATATGGAGAAAATTCCTGAAATGTTTTCCTCAAAAAACATAAATTCTTTACAACTAAAGAAAGAAAGGAATGAACATCTGTGGCGAGTACATTATCTGTATTTTTTGTTCTGGAAGTGAACTACACCTTTTAGTCATCACACAATAATTTAAATATTGTTAATGAAGAATTATATTTGTGAGATTATAAATGTATTAGATGTATATCAGTGTATATGAGTTTGTTAGCAGCTCAATCTGTTGTAAATCCTGCCCACTTCTTTGCATTGTCAGCAAATGCTTTAGTGATCTGAGAGTGTTCATAGTGCTGTGAGTTTAACACTTCATGACTGAGAGCAGAACAGAATCTTCATCATCACACAAGACAAAACAACAACAATGAACATCATCATCCTCATCTGGACACTCACACTGTTTGCTCAAGGTTTGTAATAAAACCTTTCATAACAACAATTACAGTAATTGTTTTAAAATGTGAAATATACATCATTTTAATTCTTGTCTTTTTTCCCTTTCTTTCAGAGTGTAGAGGACAGATCACTGTTACTCAGAGTCCATCAATAACAGCAGCTCAAGGACAAGAAGTCAGAGTAAACTGTAAAGTCAGCAGTAGAGTGTATGATGGTAATTGGCTGTACTGGTACTTACAGAAACCTGGAGAAGCTCCTAAACCCCTCATATATCATGCAACAACCCGTTACGCTGGAACTCCATCTAGATTCAGTGGCAGTGGATCTGACAGTGATTTCACTCTGACCATCAGTGGAGTCAAGACTGAAGATACAGGAGATTATTACTGTCAGAGTTACCACTATCCAAACAGTAAAGATGTGTTCACACAGTGATAAAGAGTCGTACAAAAACCTCCATCAGTCAGAGTCACAGTGACTGCACAATCAATCTAAACTCAATTTCAGACTGAAATCTTGTGACTGCAGCTCAGATCAATTGAAAATTATTTCACTTATACAATAAAAAAAAGTTTAGCTATATATGACCACATGCAGTGTAGAAATGAAAGAAAAATGTGATAAACTGATAATGAAAAATTATCAGATACATTTTGAAAAAGTGTTTAGACACCAATTGTTTTTTCAAAGTAAATAATTTGGTCAAACTTACAATTCTCACTATTAACTATTAACTACAAACTTTCCCTCAAAAAATTCCTAATTTGCTGCTTATTAATAATTCGTAAGGTAGTTGTTAAGTTTACAATGCAAAAAGTGCTTTTCTTACTTAGATTTTTTTTTGTCTTGTTTCCAGCCAAAATATCTAAAAATTCTAAAATCAAGGATTTTCTAGACAAGCAAAAATTATTGTATTGTTTTCAGAAAAAAAGACATTTTAAGCAAAAACTCACTTAATTTTGACTTGACTGAACACAAGACAATAATTTTGCTTGCCTAGAAAATCCTTCTTGATTTTAGAATTTTTAGATATTTTGGCTGGAAACAAGACAAAAAATCTAAGTAAGAAAAGCATTTTTTGCAGTGTATGTATGGGTTTCAGTTAAGGGATCTAAAATATACGTATGCAGAATTAGGCATTAATACAAACTTTATACATCCAATATGCTAGTAATATGCATGCTAATAAACAATAGGGAGAATATAGTCTTAACAATAATTCAGTTCTTCTCAATATCAAAATGTATTTTGTATTTAAAAAAAAATCCACTCGAGTGAACACAAACTCCAGCAGAGAGAGAAAAAACAACATATAGTAGAAACACCTCAGCTGTTGACAACACTCAGTCATTTAGTTTGACAAAAATATATATGTTATTTATTTATTTATTTACTTACATTATTTAAACCAGGAACAAAACTATTTCATATGAAGTGCAAGCAAAATGTTTGTTATTGCTTGAAAAACAATGTAATTGTTTTATAACCAGCCCAGCTAACAATGACCTAATGGTCTGACGGCAGAAAGTCGGCATCTTGAAATGGGTCAACCTCCATCTACATACCATTAGTGAGCTGACAAAGCTAAAAATACTGTCAGACTGCCAGTGTTTTTTGGGTGGCACACCACCAATGGTTTGCTTTGGTTGGCCCTTCGTTGGTACACAACTGGCAAACTGATAGTCGGTTCATGCAGCTCAATCATCATGATTCACAGAAAAACCTGCAGCTTTAGACAAATGAATCAAAACATACATTTTTACTGCTTCCATACTGATAACAAATTGTAGAATTTATAGAAGTTATTTTTGTTTTCTTTGTGCACAGACAGTATTCTCGTAACTTCATAAAATTACGGTTGAACCGCTGATGTCACATGGACTATTTTAACAATGTCCTTACTACATTTCCGTGCCTAGACTGTAGTAGGACCCTTGTTGTCTATGGAGGGTCAGAAAGTCTTTGGATTTCATCAAAAACATTTTCTAGCTCTGCATCAGTGTATATGAGTTGTGTTCACAGCTCAAGCTGTTGTAAATCCTGCCCACTTCTTTGCATTGTCAGCACATGCTTCAGTGCTCTGAGAGTGTTTATAGTGCTGTGAGTTTAACACTTCATGACTGAGAGCAGAACAGAACAGAATCTTCATCATCACACAAGACAAAACAACAACAATGAACAACATCATCATCCTCATCTGGACACTGCTCTGCTGTATACAAGGTACATAATGAGAGCTTGAAAACAGTATAATTAATAAAGCTAGCTAACATATACTATATATCATTAATATGGAACCAAATGTTTGTATTTGCCTTGATGTACATACATGAATCCTATAAATTTCTCTCTCAGGCTCCAGTGGACAGATCACAGCTACTCAAACTCCTGCAGTTCAAACAACTGAACTAAGAAAGACTGTTGTGATGAGATGCACCGCCAGCACTCCTTTAACAGGCTGCAACCCACCATGTATGTCCTGGTACTTACAGAAACCTGGAGAAGCTCCTAAACTCCTCATTTATTTGGTTAACAGACTGCAGTCAGGAACTCCATCTAGATTCAGTGGCAGTGGATCTGGCAGTGATTTTACTCTGACCATCAGTGGAGTCCAGACTGAAGATACAGGAGATTATTACTGTCTGAGTTACCACAGTGGTGGTGTGTTCACACAGTGATAAAGAGTTGTACAAAAACCTCCATCAGTCAGAGTCCCAGTGACTGCACTGATACAGATGAGAGATACTGCAGCTGCTGATGAGAGGATGACAAACAACACAATGACTCAGTGTATCACACATTTCAGCTTTTATTTTCTATTTATTTCTATAATATAGTTGCGAAGCATCAGGCAGAGAGGCAAACAACATTCAGGGTCCATTCAAGATCAGAATGCAAAGGTTATAATGTCCAGAATCATAAAACCAGGGTTTAAATTGGGCCGGGGCCGTCTGGGGCTGAGCCCCGGCACATAGACTGCAGGGCTCGACATTAACACTTCATTAACACTACACAAGTAACCAGATTAAAACATCAATAACCAAATATAACTAGGCAATCACCAAAACGTAAATATTAATCTGTTTTTTTTGTTATTGTTGTTGTTTTTTACATTTAGAGCAGTAATGTAGTACAGGAAATACGCAGGTATAACGCATATACCGACTTCTTTATCAGTTGTATACCCAATTCAGTAGTGTCCTGCATTAGCCAAAATCACAACAGTCCACCACATGAATAGCTTATTCAATTGTAATGATTGCGTCCATGCCTGCTCCATCCCTCCACCACAAATGCTGCCTGTTCATACGTGCGCGAATATTATACAATCTCATAACATTATTTAATTAATTTGTATTTTTTTCAGTGTAAATTATTTTATTTGCTAACATATAGATAACAATATTCAATTACAATAGAATTTCTGGATCAAATTAAGAATTTGAAATGAAAGATGAAGAGTATTAATGAAGTTAAGGGGAAAATACCCTCCATAAAGGTAAAAAAAAAAATGCCCTTGAATTAAATATAAAAACATGCAGATTTATATGTCACAGCTGATAGAAAACTGATGAGAATATTGGTTCAGAATAAATCATATCTGAAAATATATATGTATATATGAAGAGTTCAGATGCAAAAGCCTCTAAATCCATCTGACGCCTTTCTCTAAATAATGCATTTTTATCAGGCTCAGATGTATAGGTCTCTATGTAAGCACCGGTACTTCTGATTGGGCTGAGGCTGGGATTTTAGCAAGTTTGAAGTAAAAGTATTTGATGGTCGCATAATATGTGTTGAGAGCATTCACTCACTATCATTATCTCGTTTTTGACCAAGATGGCTTTTAGGGGGTTTTCCTATATATATATATATAGGAAGCCTGACACCATATAGAGCCCCCCACATAACAAATCCCAATTTAACCCCTGCATAAAACCAAGAGAATTATCCAAAATAGACCACTAAGAAAAGCAGTGTGAAACAAACAAAACTTCACACTGAGGGAACAAACAGTCAGGGTTTAAATAGGCCAGACTAATTAGACTGATGAAAAAAAAAAAAAAAGATGTTTAGGTGCTTGTAGGTGCCACAATGTTACCAGCAACACTTTTCCAAGGTTCTCCTTTTCTTTAAAATTTTGTGAAGTCAGTTTTTTTGTGAAGTAAGTTTTGTCCAGCAGGAAAATTGTCAGTAAGAACATTTTGACAAACTGATCAAGTCTCACCAGTAATTTATTGTCTGGCTAATCTGATTCTTTCATCTGTTATTCACACACAACTTCAACATGGATGGATGTACTACATTTAACATTGTCCATCAAGATTGAGGAATACAAACAAACCTCATCTCTCCATGATCAACACAGACTGTAGATATCAAACACCTTCAGCTCCAGTTTGAAGGGAAGCCTGTGTTCATCTCTCATCAGTGCTGCTGATCTTTGTGGAAATTTAACAGTGTTTTGTCTTTATTTTTAAGTAAATAAAAAATACATTTTGTAAGACCTTTGCTACTATATTCATGTCAATATATTTGAAATACTTTTCTAATGAATTAATTTTCATGAATTTTTTAAAGAAATGTTTTGTTTAATAGATCACATTCATCACAAAGTATTAAAGCCTAACGTTTTGTAGAACATGAGCGTGACTGAAATAATTCATCTGCGGTCTGAGACTGACAGCTGCCTGTTCTGTGTATGAAGATCATTTACATAGAGAGACACTTTGCATGAGAGTGTTTATAGTGCTGTGAGTTTAACACTTCATGACTGAGAGCAGAACAGAACAGAATCTTCATCATCACACAAGACAAAACAACAACAATGAACAACATCATCATCCTCATCTGGACACTCACACTGTTTGCTCAAGGTTTGTAGTACAACTTTCATAACAACAATTACAGTAATTGTTTTAACATGTGAAATATACATCATTTTAATTCTTGTCTTTTTTTCCCTTTCTTTCAGAGTGTAGAGGACAGTACACTGTTACTCAGAGTCCATCAATAACAGCAGCTCAAGGACAAGAAGTCAGAATAAACTGTAAAGTCAGCAGTGGAGTGCATGGTGGTAGTTACTTACACTGGTACTTACAGAAACCTGGAGAAGCTCCTAAACTCCTCATATATGTGACATCAAGCCGTTACACTGGAACTCCATCTAGATTCAGTGGCAGTGGATCTGGCACTGATTTCACTCTGACCATCAGTGGAGTCCAGACTGAAGATACAGGAGATTATTACTGTCAGAGTTTACACTGTCCTAGTAGCTGTGTGTTCACACAGTGATAAAGAGTCGTACAAAAACCTCCGTCAGTCAGAGTCACAGTGACTGCACTGATACAGATGAGAGATACTGCAGCTGCTGATGGGTGTGAATCAACTCAATCACTCTTGTCTGTAGATCACTATATTACAATGCAGAACACTATCTAATAATAAATTCAGTCTGTACTGGTTAGGTTAATCACTATAATGAATGAACAAAAAAGGCTTGACACTCAATAAGCATTGCAGTCAAAATAAATAAATTAAATTAAATTAGCTAAATTATTAAAAAAAAAAAAAAACAGAAAGAAAAGAAAGAAAGAAACTGGATGTTCTTGCTATTATGTTTAGCAAAAATCAAACACTTCAGTTCATAAGAAGAACCTCATAGCAGCAGTCAAACACAGTTGTTAGTCTGATGGTTTGAGGATGTTTTGTTTCATCAGGATCTGGACTGTTTGCCATCATTAAAATTTTGCTCTGGCCTTTACAACACAACTCTATGACTACATGAATCACTACTGCTCACATTACACAAGTCTTGTCATTTCTGTGTTGTATCAATGCAGGACCAGAGTAGAACTGGAAGAATAACTGTATCTAACATTGTAATGGAGACCTGCATAAAATCATGAAAGAAAAGGTTCTGAAGTCTCGTCCAGTATTTCACTAACACCAGCAGTGTGATTTTGTGGGGCTGAGGTGGAGAGAGAGGAAGTTTTTCATGAAAGGGAGCTGGGAAAGATGGAGTTTGTAGATCATGAACAGCGACCACATCACAGTCACTGCTAGAGACGCCACCGGGCTTCAATACGACCAACAAAAACCTGTTCACTGCACACAGACAGTGTGGCTTATTAATAACAAAAAGAGAATTTTTGTAACATTTAATTCAAACAATTTCTGAACATTGCACAGTTCTGCAAAACACTGTAAGGAAATTATACAAATAATAAATGATAACAAGACAAATGTGTCTACATTCTGTCAGCTCTCTTTCTTATATGTGGTGATGAATATTCATAAATCAGTTTATTCTGTTGAATTACTATGTCCTAATAGTCGTTTTTCTCTTATATGTAGCTTTGGAAAAATTTGCTTCATTCCAGAGAATCTGTTTGTCCTAAATAGTTCTATATTTAACTAAAGTCCTGTTCTTTTTAGTGAATTGTTTTGTTCAGATGGTGATACTTTTTCAAAAGAGTTGCAGTTAAAAAAAAAATATCTTTAAAAAGAGCAACAGAGTATAAGTCCACCCTATTTCACCAAGGTTCATCCACTTGGAGATTTCTGGCCTCACTGCTGATCTGACCTTTGACCTCTTTATCATGGAGTTTCCTACAGTATAATGATATTTCATACACAGCTCAGTCATTTTGCTTCACAAAACAAAACAAAACAAAACAAAACCCTGCAGCTTCAACCTAAACTCATATGAAATGAAATGATATGAAATGATTTTAATCTTTATACAGTAATGATAAAAAAAAAAATGGTAACACTTTATTTTGATAGTCCACTTTAGACATTCTACTAACAGTGAATAACTTTGCAACTGCATGTCAACTAGTCATTAGAGTATCAGTAGACGGTCTGCTTAATATCTTCTAACACTCTTCGAAACTTTGCAAGTAAATGTCAATTTATTATTCTACTAACCCTAAACCTAATCTAAGTCTGCTCTGAGAGTTAGTAGACATGTAGTTGCAAAGTTACTTATAGTTATTAGAATGTCTAAAGTGGACTATCAAAATAAAGTGTAACCAAAAAAATAAGGCCACATGAAAAGATTTCCCAGATAGCAACATGTCATTGTTTCAGTGTAGGAAATAACAATGAATCACTGAATCTATATATTTATCTTGTCTGTTAATTATAACATAATTGTTTTGATGTTGTTGTTGCTGCAGTTGATGATGTTATAATATTCTAAATACAAATCAACAGTTTTTTTTTCATATATTACAATTATTATAAAAATATATTCATTAAAACTGATTTATCAGTTGTTTTTCTTAGCAGCACAATGATAGCAGCTCATGCTGTTGTAAATCCTGCCCACTTCTTTGCATTGTCAGCACATGCTTCAGTGCTCTGAGAGTGTTTATAGTGCTGTGAGTTTAACACTTCATGACTGAGAGCAGAACAGAACAGAATCTTCATCATCACACAAGACAAAACAACAACAATGAACAACATCATCATCCTCATCTGGACCATTGCAGCTTTTATTCAAGGTAGGATATTACCTTTTGATATGAATAATATGTTGTTGTTTTTTTTATTATTATTTTAATATACCAATATTATGGTATAAAGGTGGTTTACAAACAAAGTGACTTTATTTTCTCTCCATCAGAATCCAAAGGAGTCACTCTGACTCAACCTGAAGTTAAAACTGTCCAACAGGGTCAAACAGCTACAATAGAGTGTAATATAGATGTAGGAATAAATAGTGACGACTTAGCCTGGTATCAGCAGAAACCTGAAGCTCCTAAACTCCTCATATATGACATAAAAACCCTCCAGTCAGGAACTCCATCTAGATTCAGTGGCAGTGGAACAGCAAATACTGGACGAGATTTTACTCTGACCATCAGTGGAGTCCAGACTGAAGATACAGGAGATTATTACTGTCAGAGTTACCATGAGATCAACAGTAAAGATGTGTTCACACAGTGATAAAGAGTCGTACAAAAACCTCCATCAATCAGAGTCACAGTGACTGCACTGATACAGATGAGAGATACTGCAGCTGCTGATGGAGGTTATTTGTTATAACAGTCTCATTCAGTCAAAAATGTTGAAGTCTTGTGCTGATTTGTGAGTCTCTTTCTGGATCTTTAATCTTTTTTTTTTTTTTTTCACACAGCGTAACCATGAATGTATTTAATTCATCATTTAAAATGTTCCACCACAAAAAGTCCAATGAAAGTTGATGATATGTGTGAGGGAAACAGCAGTCAGAGTCCTCATGTCCTTTCAATCCAGAATTACACAAAATGTGATCAGCATAAGATCTCCTTTTTTATGTTTTGAACATTAAAATTTCATTCATCATTGTTTCCCCTTCCGCAGTGTAATTTCTGCCACATCTCAAATGTTGTACTGCGTTAAGTATCAATCTGTGACAGTGGTGAAAGTACAAGCAAATAACATTTTCACACTCATAATTCAATAAAATTACAGCTTCACCGGAAATGACACACAATTAAAATATTCTGCTCACAAGTGATCTTGGAGATATCTATTTGACGTCTGCAAGATGTATTTTTTAGATTGTTTGCTCATCTGCAATACGTCTGGAGATTTCCAAACAGATGTCAAACAGATGTCTATTAGATGTCTTTAAGACGTTTATGACTTGTGTATGTAAAATGTATGTAAAACTGACATCTTGCAGATGTATGTGTGCTATCTGAGTCAAGAACTTGCTGTGTCAAAACAAAATAATTTTTTTTGAAAACATTTTATTCAGCTGTTTGTTGAAGGAAAAAAAAAAAAGAATTATCTGAAATTCCGAAAAAACAACATAACCCTTTTTTTTTAAATGTCTTCTGTCAAAAAAACAATACCGAAATTATTAATTATTTCACATTGTTTTCCATAAAGAAAATATATTATATTTTTCTCAAAGTTCATGGAAGCATGAACCCCTTGAATTAAAAATGTAAAAAGGTATTTGCCACTTTTTATGTCACAATTCTGACTTTTTTTTCCTCGCAATTGACCGTTCAAAACATCTTGATTGACAGGCGATCTGACCAGTCATTACCAATCAAACTCACAATTGCAAATTATACAGTCAGAGTTGTGAGATAAAAACTGGCAATTTCAAGAAATATAGTCAGAACTGCGTGATATAAACTCACAACTGAGAGTTATAAAGTCAGAATTAAAAGAGAAATAAAATCACAATTCTGAAAAATTAAGTCAGAATTCTGAAATATAAACACAATTCTCACTTTTTTCTCAGAATTGAAGTTTATATCTTGCAATAGATTTATTTATTTTTTTCAGAATTGCGAGTTTATAACATGCAACTGCAAGTTATGAAGTCAGAATTGTGACAAATAAACTTGCAGTTCTGAGAACATATCAGTCTTTTTTCCACTCGACGTCGAGTCGACTGTATAACTCGCAATTCAGAAAAAATCTGAAAAAAATCAGAATTGTGAGAAAGAAAATCAAAGCGAGATACAAACTCGCATTTGCAAGAAAAAAAGTCAGAACTGTGAGTCTTTGTCTTACAATTCTGATTTTATTTCTTGCAGTTGTCACGCAATTATATTTTGCAATTTTGAGAATACAAAAATGAGAATTGTGACTTTATATCTTGCAATTCTAACTTTATAACTCACAATTGACCCTTTGCAAACAGCTTGATTGTATCATAATTGTGTGAAACAAATTCACAATTCTCAGAACTGTGAAACATAAACTTGCAATTGCAAGTGGCAAAGTCAGAATTGCAAGATATAAACTCATTTTTATTCACAATTCAGACTTTTATTCTCAGAATTGTGAGTTTCTGGTATGAAATTCAAACAATAAATACCATTTTGTGGCTCTTTAATGTGTCATGACAGATCACTGTATTGCCTCATTAGATCAATGGCATGTGAACCGATCGTCTTTTCTTATTTACTTAAACACACATCAGAACATATAATATTTCAACCAATATTTTTTTTTAGTTCAAGTCCACTGAAATTAAGCTACTCTCCTGTCTGATTGGTTTGTCGGAGAGAATGGCAGATTCGGCGTTATGATTGGTCAGATCACCTGTCAATCAAACTGTTTGCGAAGGGTCAATTATTAATTATAAAGTCAGAATTGAGAGACATAAAATCACAATTCTGAGAAATAAAATCATAATTGTGAGATATAAACTTTTTTTCTCAGAATTTTCTGACTTTTTTCGCATAATTGTGAATTTTCCCCTCAAAGTTGGACTTTATAACTTACAATTGTGAGTTTATATCTTACAATTTTGAGAAAAAAAAAAAAAAAAAAACTCAGAATTGATAGAAAAAGCTCTATTCCACTCGAGTGAACACAAACTCCAGCAGAGAGAGAGAAAACAACACTTCAACACACTGATAGCAGAAACACTCAGTTTAGTTTTGGTAAAATACTTTCAAAATGTTTGTATATTTCATAATCAGGTGAAGAGTTTATTCTCTTCTTTATTCTCTCATTTACAATAGACACAATTCAGCCCTATATTTCTCATTCATTCTTGTGTGATGTGCTAACATTTGTAAATTAAACAGAGATGTTAAATATTACAGTGTCTCATGATATTGCATGTACAGCAGTCATTAATCTTAGCTGGAAACTATAGAAGTGATTGGATGCTCCAAGATGGCGGCTCTGTTGACATACAGTAACTTAAAATCTTTTCCCAGATAGCACACGTACGTCTGCAAGATGTCTGTTAAAGAGATCTCTTGATCTAGAAAGCATCTGCTTTGTGCAAATGTCTGACAGACGTCTTTTAGATGTCAGTTTTAAGTACATTCTAAATCATAAATCTTAAAGACATCTAATGTATGTTTATTTGACATCTGATAGTAATGTCCAATAGACGTATTGCAGAATAGCAAACACTCTAAAAAATACGTCTTGCAGATGTCAAATAGACATCTGCGTGATCCACGTGTGCTATCAGGGATGTGTCTTTATGATGGCGCCCATGTTAAAGGAACACTCCACTTTTTTTGAAAATAGGTTCATTTTCCAACTCCCCTAGAGTTATACAGATGTGTTTTACCGTTTTTGAATCCATTCAGCCGATCACCGGGTCTGGCGGTAGCACTTTTAGCATATCTTAGCTTAAATCATTGAATCCGATTAGACCATTAGCATCTCACTATAAAATGACTAAAGAGTTTCGATATTTTTCCTATTTAAAACTTGACTCTTCTGTAGTTGCATCGTGTACTAAGACGGCGGAAAATGAAAAGTTGCGGTTTTATAGGCCGATATGGCTAGGAACTATACTCTCATTCCGGCGTAATAATCAAGGAATTTTGCTGCCGTACCATGGGTGCAGCAGGCGCAATGATATTACGCAGCTGTCAACTCTGCCGGCTGCAACTCTGTATCTACACAAACTTAGTGCCGGTCACTTTCAGGCGCTGCGTAATATCATTGCACCTGCTGCTCCCATGGAGTAACATTATAAGTAACATTTACTATAATTTTATATATTCAGTGTAATATTCAAAACATAATTTTAGTGGTTTACTGGGGAGGAGCAAACATATAAATGCTCACAAAGAAGCCTTCTAAATTATTTTTCTTTGTGTTTTGTGGCCTCCAAGCAAAGGTTTTCTGTCAATAAGATTTTGTCACAGTTTTTTTTTTTTTTTTTTGACAGTGAAAGTGACAGAGTGACACGTGTCTAAGATAGACGATAACGCAGAGGAGGACCCTGATTATGAGGCATCCTCCTCACATGAGAATGAGACTCCTAGTGTTGACCCTTCTGATGTCTCTCAACCACCAGCAGACACATTACCTTACACAAATGGAAAGTTATTATGGTCCCGCTCCCCATTTGAATGAGTGAGAAGACTTAGTGCTACTAATGTCATTAAAATGGTTCCAGTGCCCACCAGATATGCTGACAGCCTTGTCCAATATCAGCTTTGAAGTTTTTCACTACACCATCAATTGAAAAGGATATACTTGAAATTACTTCAAACTCAGAGGGAAAGGCGTATGGACGGGGGTTTCAAATCTGTCCTGGAGGCCCCCAACCCTGCACATTTTGTATGTCCCCCTTCATTGAACACACCCGATTCAACTCATCAGCTCATTAGCAGAGACTGCCTTAGTAGAGAAGACCTGAACTGGGTGTCTCACATAAGGGAGACATACAAAACATGCAGTGCTGGAGGCCTTTGATGTCATATAACAACACCTGGTTATTTTAGGCAAATTAGAAATCCTGTGCTGAACATGCCCCCAGGAAGTGGTACGTCTGGTCACCTTACTTTACAATCCACTCCTCCCATCGCTGTGGATGACTGTCTGGTTCCATTTCATGGCCCTTCAGACAATACATGCCAAACAAACCAGCCAAATATGGCATACCAATATGGGCCACATGTGAAGCACAGTCTATCTATGCCTGAAATATGAAGTTATATACTGATAAATCCCCTGGAGAAGCACCTGAAGAAAAAAAAAAAAAAAAAAAAAAAAAATCATTACATGTGATATGTGATTTTTTTTTTTTTCCACATCATACACCCTGCAAAGTAGTGCAGATAAAAGGCTGGAATGTACCTTCTGGTGGGCTGTAAGAAAAACAAATGCTGTTCATATTCTGTTTATGCAATTTGTTTTATGTCAGACTTATATATTTGCATAAAAAGAATTTACAGTTGCATAAAACAAGCCCTGATACAATGCTCACATTACTTTTCATAGGTGCCTTTAGCTGAATTCCTTTTACTATCCTCGATATAAGAAATTGTTATTCTTTCCAAATGTTATAAATTACAAAAATGTATACTTATAAATAGTATGCAACAAATATAACACCAAAAATATATATACTTTTACAATTTTAGGTTAATCAGTGAGTTTCTATGGTGATTTGCAAATTTGTCGATAGTCATGCAATAGGTATTGTGGATGTCTAAGGGGCAGGGAGTTGGGGGTGGGGGGTTTATTTAAAAGGCCTATTTAACTAGTCAACAAAGGTATAAATGACCTGACACAAAAAGTTTAGTAAAAAAGTCATATTCTGGAGGTTTCACTTGCTGGGGTTAAATTGACCTCAATGGAAAAAAGGTGTTAGCGGATTTTAGGCTGCAGCCCAACACCATGTCTGTCCTGGTACTTACAGAAACCTGGAGAAACTTCTAAACTCCTGATTTATTTGATTAACAGCCTGCAGTCAGGAACTCCATCTAGATTCAGTGGCAGTGGATCTGACAGTGATTTTACTCTGACCATCAGTGGAGTCCAGACTGAAGATACAGGAGATTATTACTGTCAGAGTAGACACTACATCAACAGTAAATATGTGTTCACACAGTGATAAAGAGTTGTACAAAAACCTCCATTAGTCAGAGTCACAGTGACTGCACTGATACAGATGAGAGATACTGCAGCTGCTGATGAGAGGATGAGAAACAACACAATGACACAGTGCATCACACATTGCAGCTTTCATTTACTATTTATTTATATAATATAGTTGTGAAGCATCAAGCAGAGAGGCAAACAACATTCAGTGTCCATGCAAAATCAGAATGCAAAGGTTATAATGTCCAGAATCATAAAACCAAGAGAATAATCCAAAACAAACCACTCAGAAAAGCAATATGAAACAAACAAAACTTCACACTGAAGGAACAGTCAGGGTTTAAATAGGCCAGACTAATTAGACTGATGAGAAACACCTGAGAACAATCAGAGTTCAGGTGAGTGTGACCTCTGGTGATGAGTTGAGAAGTAGCAGAGGATGTGACAATACCTAGGAAATGCACTTTAAAAATAAAGGTGCTTTAAAGTGTTCTTCACAGCGATGCCATAGAAGAACCATTTTTTGGTTTCATAAAGAACCATTCAGTCAAAGTTTCTTCAAAGAAACATCTCTTTCTTACCTTTTTATAATCTGAAAAACCTTCTTTTGCCACAAAGAACCTTTTGTGAAACAGAAAGGTTATTCAGATGTTAAAGGTTCTTTATGGAACCATTTAGACAAAAAAGGTTCTTCAATGGCATCGCAAACCACCTTTATTTTTAAGAGTGTATAATGTAATCATACTGTATTTCACTTACTAGATTTCACTCTGTCTAGGGAAAAAAAACCCCCAAAACATATATATATATATATATATGAGAGATACTGCAGCTGCTGATGGAGGTTATTTCTTATAACAGTCTCATCCAGTCCAAAAAAAAAAAAAAAAAAAAAAAACTTGTGTGATTTGTAAGTCTTTCTGAAACTTTGATCTGTTTTTCACACACAACTTTACAATGGATGCAATTAATTCATCATTTAACACAATCAATTGAAAGTTGATGATACTTGTACAGGGAAACAGCAGTCAGAGTCCTCATGTCCTTTCAATCCAGAATTACGCAAAATGTGATCAGCATAAGATCTCCTTTTGTATGTTTTGAACATTAAAATTTCATTCATCATTTTTTTCCCATCCGCAGTGTAATTTCTGCCACATCTCAAATATTGTACTGCGTCAAATCGTTCTGTGACAGTGGTGGAAAAGATGTTTTTTGAGTTGCACAAGCAAATAACATTTTCACACTCATAATTCAATAAAATTACAGCTTCACTGGAAATGACACACAATTAAAATATTCTGTTCACAATATGTGATAATTACCTTGTTTTTCCACTTTTTATTGGGGCAAAACCATTGGAAAGTCAGAATAATATAAATCAGAGTGTACTGTAGTAGTTTGTTTCCCTGTTTGTTTGGATTATCATAATTTTGAAAGTAATAATTCCTATTGTTATGATACATCCTATATTGTAACATTGAATGTATACATAGAAAGGATTTGAAAAGCAACAACAAATTCATGATATAGTCAGTTTTTATTATAAATTCAATCTTGGGACATAAAAGTGTTTAAAATAGCCATGTACGTCTGTATTGTGAAGTAAGAGGCAGGTTTAGTGTTGATATTAACAGCGGGGTTTGTCTCCCTCTGCTGGTTTGGTTTTGAAGAGCCTCTTGAGGAAGTAGAGCTGCAGGTATCCGGCAGTGATGATGACCAGACTCTGGAGAGCAGACCAGCTGTTCACATAAGTGGAGCTGGACTGAAGCAGGTAGAAATCAGCGCCGCGTCTCATTCGCTTGTAGTTATAATAACGCCACATGTGGAAGACAAACCTCTGCAGCCTGTTGCTGCTTTGAGAAATGTGAATGAAATTCTGATGCACACATACATCTCAGAGACGTCTATTTACTGTCTGCATTTACATCTGCAAGATGTATTTTTTAGAGGGTTTGCTCATCTGCAGCACATCTCTGGGAAGTTTCCTGTAGGACGTCAAATAGATGTCTATTAGATTTCTTTAAGATGTTTATGATTTGGAATGTATGTAAAACAGACATCTTACAGACGTCTGTAAGATGTTTGTACACAGCAGATGCTTTCCAGATTAAGTGATCCTTAACAGACATCTTGCAGATGTAACTTGCTATGTCAAAATAAATAAATAAATAAATAAAAAATTATATATATATATTTGCCACTTTTTATGTCACAATTCTGACTTTTTTTCCTCACAATTGACCGTTCATAACAGCTTGATTGACAGGCGATCTGACCAATCATAACCAATCATAAACTCACAATTGCAAATTATACAGTCAGAGTTGTGGGATAAAAACTCGCAATTCCAAGAAATATAGTCAGAACTGTGATTTAATATCCCACCTGAGAGTTATAAAGTCAGAATTAAAAGAGAAATAAAATCACAATTCTGAGAAATTAAGTCAGAATTCTGAGATATAAACACAATTCTCACTTTTTTCTCAGAATTGTGAATTTATAACATGCAGTTGTGAGTTATTATGTCAGAATTGTGAGATAGCCTATAAACTTGCAGTTCTGAGAACATATTAGTCTTTTTTCCCTTCAAAGTTGGACTTTACAACTTGCAATTGTGAGTTTATATCACAATTTTGAGAAAAAAAAACCCTCAGAATTGCAAGAAGAAAAAGACAGAACTGTGAGATATAAACTTACTTTTGTGAAAACTCGCAATTCTGACTATTTCTTGCAATTATAAGGTTATATCACACAATTCTGAGAAAAAAAGTCAGAATTGTGAGACATGACCTCACGATTGTGAGTTATAAAGTCACATTTCTGACTTTTTTAACAGAATTGCATAATATAAACTCATAATTGCAAGAATTAAAGTCACAATTGCAAGACAAAAGCTCATAATTCTGACTTTTTTTTCCGCAATTGCGAGTTTATATCTAAGAATTTAGAGAAAAAAGTCAGAATTAAATAAAGAGTTTAAGTCGAGTTTTGAGGGGAAAAAGACTGTTTTATGTCATGTATGAGTACTTTTACTCTGTTTTTTCCCTCCGTTGGTGGTCGTTACATGCTTATTTTTATTTTATTTTTATCCATCAACATGATTGGATAGAGAGAGAATAATCGGTCTCGTGACTTTAGTCAAATCAGATCGTGCATAGAAAACTTTAACTACCAGCTGCTGTTAATCATGGCTGCTGAAAGTGTATTCTTCAACCATCAATTCAGTCGAGTTATCAGCATCTTCCTCTGATATGTTTTCTTACTAAATGATCTGTTTATACGACTATGCTTGTCTACCTACAGGGCCTGGAATTTGGTGTGAGGTTTTAGACAGTGGTGTAGTCTATGTGATACACAGGTATATGCCGTATACCCACTAGGAAAGGTCAAGGATTTCTGTATACTCACTTAAAAAAAAATATGAGCGAAAAAAATTTTACTTCAAAAATACAACAAATAATGGTAAATTGAATTGAAAGAGAAATGATTAATGATTCATGAAATTCTTTCTTTCTTTTTTTCTTTCTTTCTTTCTTTCTTTCTTTCTTTCTTTCTTTCCTGTAAATCACGTCCAGTCACACATGCATTTTATAAATGAGCCAGTGTTTATTTATTATTATTTTTTTTAATTTAAATAACATTTCACCCATCTGTGCTTTTATTTTGACTTGTGCAAATATTAATTAGTTTAATATTAATCTAATAAGTCTCCCACAAATAAAACCACCAGTTCATGAAATCATCATTAAAATCTGGACATTTAACTCTCAAAATCACAAGAGAACATGGAAAGATCAACAGACAAACATCAAGAGCACAAAAGATTCACAAGACCAAATTGCACACAAAATAATTTATTCATTAAAGATAGGAATATCACCTCAGTTTTAAGTTTTGTATCAAACGTGTATGAAAATATATGGTTTTAGATCTCAGATGATCATTAATATTACTGTTTATTATCAACCCAGTAAAATAATCAAACCTTCATTGTTGATAGTGTCTTTCTAATTTATGTAGTTCACATTCATCACTAATTATTAAAACTTTGAATGTTTTGTAGAATATGAACAGCATTGAAAATTCATGTGGTCTGAGACTGACAGCTGCCTGTTCTGTGTATGAAGATCATTTACATAGAGAGACACTTTGCATGAGAGTGTTTATAGTGCTGTGAGTTTAACACTTCATGACTGAGAGCAGAACAGAACAGAATCTTCATCATCACACAAGACAAAACAACAACAATGAACAACATCATCATCCTCATCTGGACACTCACACTGTTTGCTCAAGGTTTGTAGTACAACTTTCATAACAACAATTACAGTAATTGTTTTAAAATGTGAAATATACATCATTTTAATTCTTGTCTTTTTTCCCTTTCTTTCAGAGTGTAGAGGACAGTACACTGTTACTCAGAGTCCATCAATAACAGCAGCTCAAGGACAAGAAGTCAGAATAAACTGTAAAGTCAGCAGTGGAGTGTATAATGGTAATTTCTTACACTGGTACTTACAGAAACCTGGAGAAGCTCCTAAACTCCTCATATATGCTGCAACAAGCCGTAACACTGGAACTCCATCTAGATTCAGTGGCAGTGGATCTGGCAGTGATTTCACTCTGACCATCAGTGGAGTCCAGACTGAAGATACAGGAGATTATTACTGTCAGAGTTTTCACTGGCCGGGTAGCACTAGGGTGTTCACACAGTGATAAAGAGTCGTACAAAAACCTCCGTCAGTCAGAGTCACAGTGACTGCACTGATACAGATGAGAGATACTGCAGCTGCTGATGGGTGTGAATCAACTTAATCACTCTTGTCTGTAGATCACTATATTACAATGCAGAACACAATCTAATAATAAATTCAGTCTGTACTGGTTAGGTTAATCACTACAATGAATGAACAAAAAAGGCTTGACACTCAACAAACATTGGAGTCAAAATAACATAAATAAAATAAAATTAAATTAGCTTGCATGGTACTATCATATTGGCTGTTCATTGGTACTAATAATGCACATATTAATGCCTTTTTCTGCATGACCATATTTTAGATCCCTTTATCCTACCTCATAACTATTAATAAGCAGCAAATTAGGAGCAAATTCTGTAGTTAATAGTTGGTTAACTGTGAGAATTGGGCCTTAAAATAAAGTTTTATCTGTCTTGACAACAACAACGTGGACTTTGACTTGTGTAGTGGTTAGTTTAACCATTATAGATGCTGAACAGAATAAATGTTTGATATTCGACATCACAAAATATCATCCGTTGTCCACAGCATTACAGTCAAAAACTGAATTAATATTTATTATACTTAAAAATTCAAATACAAAGGATCAAAACACACACTGTATATGGCGCCTGTGCTGCAGCATGGAGTCAGGATATGAGACCAAAAACACATTTAATGTTTAAAAAAAAAAAAAAAAAAGGATGTTCCTGCTATTATGTTTAGCAGAAATCAAACACTTCAGTTTATAAGAAGAACCTCATAGCAGCAGTCAAACACAGTTGTTAGTCTGATGGTTTGAGGATGTTTTGTTTCATCAGGATCTGGACTGTTTGCCATCATTAAAATTTTGCTCTGGCCTTGACAAATTCCAGATTGAGTCTTGCCTTCACAACACAACTCTATGACTACATGAATCACTACTGCTCACATTACACAAGTCTTGTCATTTTTGTTGTATCAATGCAGGACCAGAGTAGAACTGGAAGAATAACTGTATCTAACGTTGTAATGGAGACCTGCATCAAATCATGAAAGAAAAGTTTCTGAAGTCTCGTCCAGTATTTCACTAACACCAGCAGTGTGATTTTGTGGGGCTGAGGTGGAGAGAGAGGAAGTTTTTCATGAAAGGGAGCTGGGAAAGATGGAGTTTGTAGATCATGAACAGCGACCACATCACAGTCACTGCTAGAGACGCCACCAGACTTCAATACGACCAACAAAAACCCATTCACTGCACACAGACAGTACCTTTGTTATATTTCTTTGTGTGCCAAATGATAACTGGTTTATCAATGACACCGAGAGACTTCTTGTAACATTCAAACTATTTCTGAACATTGCACAGTTCTGCAAAACACTGTAAGGAAATTCTGCAAATAATAAAAGATAACAAGACAAATGTGTCTACATTCTGTCAGCTCTCTTTCTCATATGTGGTGATGAGTATTCATAAGTCAGTTTATAATGTTAAATTACTTCATCCTAAACAGTCCTCTTTCTCTCATATGTAGCTTTGGAAAATCTGCTTCATTCCAGAAAATCTGTTTGTCCTAAATAGTTCTATATTTAACTTAAGTCCTGTTCTTTTTAGTGAATTGTTTTGTTCAGATGGTGCTACTTTTTCAAAAGAGTTGCAGTTAAAAAATAGCTTTAAAAAGAGCAACAGCATACAAGTCCACCCTATTTCACCAAGGTTCATCCACTTGGAGATTTTTGGCTTTTGGCTTCACTGCTGATCTGACCTTTGACCTCTTTTATCATGGAGTTTCCTACAGTATAATGAAATTTTACACACAGCTCAGGCATTTTGAAAAACCTGCAGCTTCAACCTAAACTCACACGAAATGATTTTGTTGATCTTTATACATATAAAAAAACAATAAGGCCACATGGAAAGATTTCCCAGTGTAGGAATTGTTTCAGTGTAGGAATTAACAATGAATCATTGAATCTATATATTTATCTTGTCTGTTAATTATAGCATAACTACTTTGATGTTGTTGTTGCTGCTGTTGATGATGTTATATTATTCTATTTTTTTATTTATACTATTTTATAATAAATAAATTTATTATAAAATAAATTAACAGTTTTTTTTCATATATTACAATTATTATAAAAAATATATTCATTAAAACTGATTTATCAGTTGTTTTTGTTAGCAGCACAATCTGTTGTAAATCTGTTGTACTCTCCCTAAGTCCCATGCAAAGCAGTAAACAGTTTATTCAAACATTCAGAAGGTCAGTATGACTGAGAGTCTCAGTGTGAACTGATGAATATGAACAAACCTCATCTCTCCATTAGTCCAACTCAGCTGACTATAATAAAGAATAAAGTGTCAAACAGTCAAACTGTAATGAAGGGTCAGCAGAGTTGGGATCCATTTGCAGTATTTATTAAAGTAAACACGGTGATACAGGCAGGGTCGATGCACAGCAAACAAAGGCGAGACAAAGGCAGAGTAATCAGACAGGCGAGTGGTCGGGGCAGGCAGCAAGCAGAGTAAACAATAGTCCATAAACAGTGCAGAGGGTCAAAAAGGCAGGCAGAGTAGAATCAAACAACGAGAGAAACAGTCCAGGGTCAAAACACGATAATCCAACAGAGTAATCAGGAACACTCAGAAATGTCAGCCGGGGCAAAACAAGACTTTGTGACAAGACATGTTTTTTGCATATCAGTCTGACAATAAATGTGGCACACCCAGTTTTTCTGATGCACACCCAGAGTCTCTTTTCTGGCTACGCTACTGCCATAAACGTATTAAGGAATATAGCCTGCTCTTTTTCGTCCATAATGGATCAATCTGTTTTTATGATCATTTATCAAGTGTTTTGTCCAGCAGTGAAGATTTATTAAATCACTTCGAATTAAAAACGAAAAAAAAAAAAAAAAAAACGAACCGTACGGTTCTCCACACACAGTTCGGCAGGCACCGCCAGCTCTGCTCTGAGGTAATGTGTTTAAATGGACAAGTTCACACAAAAATGATGTCAAAATGCCCGTCTTGGTAAGTATCCTATAGCAGACATAGCCGGCTGAACGTACTGTATCAGTGCATTCTCTTAAAGTGACAGCACTTTCTTTATATTAATCATACAACGACAAGGAAATCACTCACTGCTCTTGAAAATCACTGTTTAATTTATTTGTATCTTTATTCTATTGTATTTTTTTTTTGTGCTGTGGCTTGATAGATAATTCTTTTTTGTTTTTTTTTATTTGACATTATAGTTTTTCCCTAAACATAGCACATACCGAACTGTACCGAAACCATGACTCTAAAACCATGATACAAACAAAACTGTAAGTTGAACCGTTCCACTCATAGTAAAGACTAGATAAACAATGTGGCATAAGAAATTGTCCTTTATATGTCTGTGAGATTGAGCTGCAGTCTTCAGGTAAATGATGTAAATAGCAAGAGTCACTTTGCATTGTCAGCACATGCTTCAGTGCTCTGAGAGTGTTTATAGTGCTGTGAGTTTAACACTTCATAACTCACACTGTTTATCATAAAAGACAACATCTACAATGACCTTCTTGATCATAGGAATGTGTTTTCAGGGTGGGCATTCTTAGGGTAAGGACAAACGGTCACTCTGACCTGTAAAACCAGCAGCTCCATTGGACGTCAATCAGATGGTAACTGTAAGAATTGTTTCTCCTGGTACTTACAGAAACCTGGAGAAACTCCTAAACTTTTAGTTCAGAGAATCAAAACTCTTAATACTGGAACTCCATCAAAATTCAGTGGAAATGGAGCCGATCATGGGACTGATTTCAGTCTGACCATCAGTGGAGTCCAGACTGAAGATACAGGAGATTATTACTGTGTGGCTGAAAACTATATAAATAATAAATGGGTGTTCACACAGTGATGAAGAGTCGTACAAAAACCTCCGTCAGTCAGAGTCACAGTGACTGAACTAATACAGATGAGAGATACTGCAGCTGCTCTACAACACAATCACACACAACACTGATCAGTGAACAAACACACATTTATGTTAATAGAAAATTATATTTCTGTACAGAATGAATCTGTTTTTTAATATGATGATCATGTTTTAGTTGTAATATATGATCCCTGTCAATCAAACTGAACAGACTGCATTCAGTCACTTCTGCTGTCTGGATGTGATGCTCTCCATTTGACCCACTGAAAGATTTACATATATTTTCACCTGCACTATACTGATGAGTTTGTCTGTGTGCTGCTTGACTACAGCAGAAGTGAAACTGGTCTGTTTCAGTCCAGATCATGTAACCAATCAAACAGTGACACTGGGAGTGTGGGCTGAAAATCCCATTTGCATTGTCAGGGTGGAGTGATTCTGATCCTCTCAGAATAGAGCAGCTCTGTCTCCAGAGACCATGTTCAAACCCCAAGAGCTTTATTTGACTAGATTTACTGCTACTGATCAAGCTTCTGGAAAGCACCTGAACAAACACTACATGCATCTTCATCTGTTAGTTGAATGATGTTGTCAGACACAAATGGAGCTTGTTGAGAAGCTTTATTGAATGTTACAGCAAACACAGCAGATTGAAAGATCAGCCAGTGCTTTGACACTAGAGCTCTCTTTCAGTATTGAGTTGTAAATGACTACAGCTGCAGCACTAGACTCATGTGAATCCTGCCTGACACAGGACACTCAGATACGCCTCATCTTCAGGAGAGAGCAGCGCTCACTGGAGAAACATCAGCACTCCGACTGACTCTTCTGGAACGAGGCCTCTTGAGGAGCTCCATTATGTGTTACTCTGCAGACGTACAGCTCTCCTTTTTCCCAGCGTGCTTTGCTGAGGGTCAGGACGCTACTGCGGCTGTAGCGGCCGTCCCGCTCGCTCTCTGCGCTGGTCTGAACCCCCTCGGTGACCTCTGAGCCGTCCAGTGTCCAGCTCACCTGCGCCCCCTGTGGAGAGTAAGAGCTGAGCAGGCAGAGCAGTGCGGCTGAGTCTCCAGAGATCTGCAGAGAAGAGGGCGGCAGCAGAGACACTGAGGGCTTCACTGTGGGACCAGCTGCAGGAGACAAACACAACACATTCACAAACACTAAGAAAACACAAACACTACATACATTTCAATGAAACCTCATAAATTAAAACAAAACATATTAAGACATTTACTGCTTTAACCCCAGCAGTTTTTATATCCCTAAATAATGTCTTTGCATTTTAGTTAGGCGAGATATTTAACTCAAAACTCAGTTTCAAACACTGAATTATAAGCACAACATCAGCAAAAGAGATTCAAAGTCACTGATCAATCTGATTTACATTTTAACATTTTTCATTTCATGTCTTTTTTCCATATATATGACCAAGGACAACAAAACCAGTCATAAGTGTAAATTTCTCAAAATTGAGAATTACACATCATCTGAAAGCTGCATAAATAAGCTTTCTGTTGATGTACGGTCGGTTAGGAAAGGACAACATTTGACCGAGATACAACTATTTGAAAATCTGGAATCTGATGGTGCAAAAAAAATTAAAATACTGAGAAAATCGCCTTTAAAGTTGTCCAAATTAAGTTCATTACTAATCAAAAATTAAGTTTTAATATATTTACGGCGGGAAATTCACAAAATAGCTTTATGGAACATGATCTTTACTTAATATCCTAATGATTTTTGGCATAAAAGAAAAATCGATAAATTTGACCCATCCAGTGTATTTTTGGCTATTACTACAAATATACCCGTGCAACATAACACTGGTTTTGTGGTCCAGGGTCACATATAATATATACATGATAAACTAATAAAATCGTGAGTGAGCCACATTATGAAATAGTGAATAATTCAATTCCTCTGAATATCAAAACGTGACAATATTGTTGATTAAATATTTACTGTAAAAGTAAAAAAAAAAACATAAAAAAAAACAGGTAACACTTTGCAATAAGGTTAATTAGTTAACAGTAATTAATGCGTTTACTAATATTAACTAACAATGAGTAATACATTTGTTACAGTATTAGCCTCCGAAACTTTCGTCCGTCATATATATATATATATATATATATATATATATATATATATATATATATATATATAAATTTAAAAAAAAAAAAAAAACGGATCAGGTTCGATTTTCTGCATTTTTCGCATCCGTAGCAAGCATTTTGAGGGGTGTTCACTGTTTTGACAGATCAGAGTCAACGTACAATATATACACAAACAATTCAGTACAATCCACTTTGTTCCGCAGCACAAAGCACTGTAAAGGTCCTTAAACACCGAGTTCACAGAAATTACTGGTATTCTTTATAATATGTGGCTCCAGTAAAGTTATCAAAGCATCAAAGTTTACTGACATCCTAAAGTAAACTTTGAATCGCCCGGGATAATCCCGCAGCTCTTTAAGGAGGTGCGCACAAAAAGTATTCCTCTCTATATCTTATCATTGGAATAAATATGTCCTTTCTTTTTCTCTTTTAAGAAGAGAGTGGACAACAAAAACATCCTCACTGCTTGAAGATTCCATTGTTTATTGTTTAGCGAATTTGTTTCGCAACGGATGAATTAATACGCATCGGACTCAGTGTTCAAGGATTCTGTGCGTGACGAATTTTTAGAATGACGAATACGAAACAACGCATACGAAAATTTCGGACTTCAGTGTGCAATGACCTTAATACTGTATTAGAAAATGCTGCAGCTAATATGAACTGAGAGTAATAAATATTTTATACAATTTTTTCAGTGTTAGTTCATGTAACTAATGTAGTTAACTAATATTAACAAATGAAACATTATTGTAAACTGTCACCAAAAATATTATTATTAGAAAAAAAAAAAAAAAAAGTACACAATCTAAATTGTATGTTTGCAGTAGAGAATTAAAATAGACGGACTTACTGATCACCAGTTTAGTTCCTCCACCGAATGTGTACCACAGTGATACAATCTAATGAAACGGTCGTACAAAAACCTCTATTCCACTCGAGTGAACACAAACTCCAGCAGAGAGAGAGAAAACAACACTTCAACACACTGATAGCAGAAACACTCAATTTAGTTTTGGTAAAATGCTTTCAAAATGTTTGTATATATATATTGTGGTGTTTCTCATAATCAGAGATGGCAAAAGTACACACATCATTCACTCAAATAGAAGTACAGAAACTCATGTTTAAAAATACTTTAAAGTAGAAGTACTGACTGCACTTTTTTTACTCAAGTTAAAGTAAAGAAGTAAAGAAGGGCTCAGACATGTACTTAAGTAAAAAGTACCCATTAGTACTGCCTGTTTTAGTGTCACGCTGGTAACTGGACCTCAAGTCATATTGACACATTAATACAAAATAATTTACATTTAAAAATTTTTTAGCTCATGAATGCATCAAGGCTGAACAACCACCATGTAGAACAGGGCAGGACTGGGACAAATTCTCAGGCCAGTGAAATCTCACACTCATCCAGGCCATCCCATACACCCTCAACAAATTCTGCAACCACCTATTTTTTGTATGGCCATCACATTTAAAAAAAGGTTTAAAATCTAATAAAACCTAATAATTAAACAAAATAATTAAAGGTTCTCTCTTGAACTGCACCTTCATTTCCATTTTCCTTTTCAGTCTCTTTATCATGCATGATATCTCTCTGCATCTCACTTAGTGTTTTTACTTTTTTCCACTAATTTTCTTGTACCTGTCCCTTTTCCCATCAGCCATCTACTGTTATGAGCAGAACTGTCTCCACCTTCTTGCAAAACAAACACCTCATTTTATTCTGTTTGCAACAGCATAACTTTATTTTAGTTCAATTTAAAGTATCACATCATGACCATGTGTTGTTTTATAAAAATACTTAAATACTAAAACTATATTTTCTAAATTGCCTAAATGTAAAAAATAGTATAATAATAATTACATTATGACAATATCTTTACGTAAAAATTCTTATTCTGAACATGTTATTGCTTTATCATGAGTCATATTTTTCTCTTAAAATTAACCATGTTTTTTGGCGGATTGGTTACAACCTGTTTTAATTCACAACCATAGTTTTACTACAAATTTCATGGTTAGACTATGGTTAGTGTAGAAAAACGATGGTTGATTTGCAGTGTTGGGAAGGTTACTTTGGAAATGTAATAGGTTACAGATTACAAGTTACTTGATTTAAAATGTAATAAGTAGTGTAACTTTTCAATTACCTTTTTAAAGTAATGTGACTTATTACTTTTGATTACTTTTCTACATCTCTAATATTTTCTACTGTTGATCATTTTAAAACATTTAAACTAGGCAGAGTTAGCCTTACAGTAGCACTCAACACTGATTGCTGTCCGACTTTCAAAATCCTTTATCACTTGAATTAAGATTACAATAGGTAAGGGATAGTATACATCTTTATTTTGCGATAACAACTGCAGTGTTTCCCCTGCCATTATATTAGGGGGGCGGCCCTAGGTCAAGTAAAGGTCAAGTAAACTTTATTTTCTATATAGCGCCAGATCACAACAGACGTCATTTAAGGTTGCCTTTCCTATAGAACAGGTCTATACCTTGTTCTTTATTTAAAAAAAAAAAAAAAAAAAAAAAAAAAAACGAAATAGCATTATGTTATCCTGTTTACACAACGGCATGTCATTTCTGTCTCTAACGTTACGTGGTCACGCGTCTACAATTTCTCCTCCGCTAAAACGCGGACTGGATTACGGAGTCCATTCATAAAAACGGATTTACTCTATAGCACGGGATGCCACAGAATTCGTCAATTTTTGGATGAATAAATCAAAAGTAGGTTTCTCACTTAATTCGAATCGCGATATGGACTAGTGTCTGTGAATATTAAACGCAAAAAAAAGGTTTAGATATGAATCCTCCATGTTCCGCTTGGCTCTGTATGAATGAATGGCAGAGACGCGGCTTTGTTTACTACACAAATAGTGAAGCACACGTGACGCTCACGGTTATTTTCGGCCTCTGCGTCTCATTATATGACGACATAAACGCATGAGCTTAATCTCCAGAACTGCTGTGAGAGTCATTTCATGTAAATTTTACCGTTTCATTTGAGAAAATTAGCATCATATCATAGTGTATACACACAAAAACTAATCGGCAACCTGTCTAAATAAAAGTAATGTTTAACATGTAAAAAATGTATTAGTCTTGTATTACTTTTGTACAATATAATGTAGGTGTTTAAACATTCCTATTTCTGGTCAATTTAAATAAAACAATTAAATGCAGAAATTATAATAATAACAGAAATAACAGGAAAAAAAACTCTGTTTGTTTGGGAACAAATAAAAGGGTTTAATTTTAATTTCATTAAAAATAAATAAATGTTTAATGTCTGTATTTGATTATCAGCAGAATTAAAACAAGAATTTCTGAGAAAAAAAGAAGAAGAAAAAAAAAAAAAAGATTGTAGGGCCCTATTGTTCAAAATGTTGAAATTGAGATTTTTCGACTTATTTTTTCACTGAAATAAATGTTGTTATTACACAGAGAGTAATGTACCGGGGGAAAAAAGTACCGTACCATTGGTATCCCATCCCCCAACCCCAAAACTGGAATCCTAGGGAAAACACTGACCTGGCTGGATGTACATTATCCCACTTATTACACAACTGCTTGCCACAAAAATAAATAATTAGACATGAAACACTGATCTGAGTTGAAATATTTGAACGCAAAGCATCCATGAAGAAATCAGTTGCTAGCAAGTGGCAAGTTCAAACTAGACTGACATTTAAGGGATACGGTGCAGTCATACCACTTTTATTACACAACATTTCACCACATAAATAAAGTACTACTTACAGTACTAGTTTGTTAGTTATCTTTTAATCCATTACAGTGTACAAAACGAAATGGCACCAACGTTTGTATGAAACAATAGAGCGAGTCCACGATACCAGGATGACAGAATTAACAAATTGTACACATAATATTGAATTTTTAATATTGAGTAATATTTTATTAGCTAACCAAACGCAAAGATTCCACCAAGAAAAACTATCAAGCGTATAGCGCCAACTTAAGTTGCCTGGATGAGTCTGTCTTATTAGCTTTTACCAGTTGTTACTGGGGAATAACATACCTTGGAATGTCACGACTGACAAATCAGAATCAAGCATTCCACAGAGCTGTGTAATAATTTAATTTAAAGCACAGCCACCACAAATTCGGACTTACCACCTCTTATTTACTCTGAGATCAATCTGAGGTTAAATACAGATTTGAAATCATAGCAAGAAATAGTTTAACAGCTGTGATACTGGTTTTTAATCTTAAAAAATAAAGTATATGCATAAACGCAATAAAAGTTATCAAATAAGTAGGTGTCCTATTCTGTGTCCTGAACTCCTGAAACACTGGTGCCTCATTTTATAGCAGTCAATGCAATTTATGAAAGAAGTCAATCAAATCTATATGTGCGTGTGTGAAAAAAATTCAGATGTAACCCCCTTTGTAATCATTAACATTTTTCAAAAGTAACTGTACTTTAATTACACATTTTTTCTCAGTAACTGTAACTAATTACAATTACATTTAATTTTGTAATTAAATTACATAATTCCGTTACTTGTAACTAGTTACTCCCCAACACGGCTGATTTGTGGTTACCATGGTGTAACTATAGTAACCATGATTTTTGGTTTTAATTTTTGTAAGGGTTAATTGTGTTATTATCTGCTCCAGCTCCCTCTAAACGTATTATGAAACGATCTCCTATAACATTTGTTTGTTAAATTACTACTGTAACTTTACAGTAGATAATCAATGATGTCCTTTTACATACAGCATTTTGAGAATTGTAATTAAGTTTAGTTTAGTTCGTATTATTAACCCTCTGGCTGCTATGCTAGATGTTAGCACTTAACTAAAAGACAAACTACAGTAGCCTATTTACAGATGAAACTGACCTGCACTTGTCCTGGTTAATAGTTTTGCCTCCAATCCACTCCATTCTCGAGTCTCTCGCATTGATTACTCTGATAGAAACCATTTGGTGGAGACGTGGAGCGCGCAGGAACCGAATCGGATTGCCAGAACAGATTAACCGATTCATGATTTAGAGATTCGTAATCGAATGGTGATCCACCAAATGCAGATTAAAACTAAAGTTACGAGCCTGTTTTGAAAATGTAAGAAGTAGAAAGTACAGATATTTGTGTGAAAAAGTAAGGAGTAAAAGTAAAAAGTAGTCAGAATAAATCAAAATAAATCAGACAAAATAAATAGTGAAGTAAAGTACTGATACCAGAAAAATCTACTTATACAGTAACAAAGTATTTGTACTCAGTTACTTCCCATCTCTGCTCATAATGATTTTCGTGTGCAGCTCAATCATCATGATTCACACACACACACACACACACACACACACTAAAACACACAAACCTGCAGCTTCAGACAAATTAATCAAAATTAAAACTGTGATGCACAAACTTTTCATATGCACATTTCAGATGCACATTGTTCAGCCTGAGAGTCCTGATGATCTTTATATATGACCCTTTTCAAGCAAATTGATTCACTTGGCAGCCGTTTTCAGACATTCTTAATACTGTATGTTTGTAAATTAAACAGAGATGTTAAATATTACAGTGTCTCATGATATTGCGTGTACAGTAGTCATTAATCTTAGCTGGAAACTATAGAAGTGATTGGATGCTCCAAGATGACGGCTCTGTTGACATACAGTAACTGGAGCAGCTGAATGCAGTATCTTATCCCAGATAGCACAAGTACGTCTGCGCATTGGCTGGTCTGGCCATGGAAAATAGCCTTTTTAGCGCTTAAGAAATGACATTTTTTAGAACGCTGTTGTGAGATTTTATTGATGATTTCAAATTTGAAATTTAGTCTTAAGATTGGTGAACAGTTTTAGAGAATTGTATGTTTCCCCATTCAAAGAGATAGGAGCTGCACTTGCATGCCCGAGAGGCGTTTCAAAGATGGACGAGTGAAATTACTTACCTTAAAGGGACTTTGATATTACTCAACTTAATCTCAGTAAATCCCTATTATCAGGGATCTTCAAAGCAGATTATAGAAGTCCACTATATGATGAAAATTCCTAAAATGTTTTCCTCAGAAAACATAATTTGTTTAGAAAAGCATGAAAATCTGTGGTGACTACATTATCTGGAAATTTTTGTTCTGGAAGTGAACTACACCTTTAAGTCAATACACAATGATTAAAAAATTGTTACTGAACAATTATATTTGTAAGATTATAAATGTATTAGATGTAAATCAGTGTATATGAGTTTGTTAGCAGCAGAAGCTGTTGTAAATCCTGCCCACTTCTTTGCATTGTCAGCACATGCTTCAGTGCTCTGAGAGTGTTTATAGTGCTGTGAGTTTAACACTTCATGACTGAGAGCAGAACAGAACAGAATCTTCATCATCACACAAGACAAAACAACAACAATGAACAACATCATCATCCTCATCTGGACACTGCTCTGCTGGATACAAGGTACATAATGAGGAACCAATTATATTATGGAACCAAATGTTTGTATTTGCCTTGATGTACACACATGAATCCTATAAATTTCTCTCTCAGGCTCCAGTGGACAGATCACAGCTACTCAAACTCCTGCAGTTCAAACAACTGAACTAGGAAAGACTGTTGTGATGAGATGCACCGCCAGCACTCCTTTAACAGGCTGCAGCCCAACACCATGTCTGTCCTGGTACTTACAGAAACCTGGAGAAGCTCCTAAACTCCTCATTTATAGAATAAACAAACTGGAGTCAGGAACTCCATCTAGATTCAGTGGCAGTGGATCTGGCAGTGATTTCACTCTGACCATCAGTGGAGTCCAGACTGAAGATACAGGAGATTATTACTGTATGAGTATACACGATCCAAGTAGTAGATATGTGATCACACAGTGACAAAGAGTTGTACAAAAACCTCCGTCAGTCAGAGTCACAGTGACTGCACTGATACAGATGAGAGATACTGCAGCTGCTGATGAGAGAATGAGAAACAACACAATGACTCAGTGTATCACGCCTTTCAGCTTTCATTCACTATTTATTTATATAATATAGTTGTGAAGCATCAGGCAGAGAAGCAAACAACATTCAGTGTCCATGCAAGATCAGAATGCAAAGGTTATAATGTCCAGAGTCATAAAACCAAGAGAATAACCCAAAACAAACCACTCAGAAAAGCATATGAAACAAACAAAACTTCACACTGAAGGAACAAACAGTCAGGGTTTAAATAGGCCAGACTAATTAGACTGATGAGAAACACCTGAGAACAATCAGAGTTCAGGTGAGTGTGACCTCTGGTGATGAGTTGAGAAGTAGCAGAGGGTTTGACAAAAACTAGGAAAAATAATATAATCATACTGTATTTCACTTACTACATTTCACTCTGTCTAGAGAAAAAAAAGATGTTTTGCCACTTGTTCATGCAAATCTTGCTGCCACAATGTTACCAGTAACCATGCAGCTTTCTTTATAATTGTGTGATGTCTGGATTTAACTAGAGCTTTGAAATGATTCAGAGTCTGTAAGTTTTTGTCCAGCAGGAAAATCATCAGCACTAAACAAGAACATTTTTATTACAGACTCATTGATCAAGTCTCACCAGTAATTTATTGTCTGGCTAATCTGATTCTTTCATCCGTTATTCACACACAACTTCAACATGGATGGATGTACTACATTTAACATTGTCCATCAAGATTGAGGAATACAAACAAACCTCATCTCTCCATGATCAACACAGACTGTAGATATCAAACACCTTCAGCTCCGGTTTGAAGGAAAGCCCGTGTTCGTCTCTCACATCAGTGCTGCTGATCTTGTGTTTGCCCTTTATTTTGAAATAAAAAATAATTAAATAAATAACAATTAAAAATGACATTTTGTAAGACCTGTTATATTCAAGTCAATATGTTTGATATACCTTATTAATGTATTTTTTTTAAAAATCATTAAGAAATCAGTTTTCACTTCAGTTTCATTCGTTTTAAAATAAATGTTAAATATTTAATTGTGTACTTTATATAATAATATGTACTTGTACTTCTTAAATACAACTCAATTATAAATAAAATATAATGTGAAAAATAAGTATGAATATATGAATAAGATACAAGCTGATTAAGAATAGATTTTTTGGTTCATTGTTAGGTTGAAATTAGAACAAAAAAAAAAATATTATACAGAGTGTCTGTCTGTTTTCAGTAGCTCACATTTATTACAAAGTATTAAAGCTTCTAAGGTTTTATAGAACATGAATGTGACTGACGAAATTCACCTGTGGTCTGAGACTGACAGCTGCCTGTTCTGTGTATGAAGATCATTTACATAGAGAGACACTTTGCATGAGAGTGTTTATAGTGCTGTGAGTTTAACACTTCATGACTGAGAGCAGAACAGAACAGAATCTTCATCATCACACAAGACAAAACAACAACAATGAACAACATCATCATCCTCATCTGGACACTCACACTGTTTGCTCAAGGTTTGTAGTACAACTTTCATAACAACAATTACAGTAATTGTTTTAAAATGTGAAATATACATCATTTTAATTATTGTCTTTTTTCCCTTTTCTTTCAGAGTGTAGAGGACAGTACACTGTTACTCAGAGTCCATCAATAACAGCAGCTCAAGGACAAGAAGTCAGAATAAACTGTAAAGTCAGCAGTGGAGTGATTGGTAATTGGCTGCACTGGTACTTACAGAAACCTGGAGAAGCTCCTAAACTCCTCATATATTATGCAACAAGCCGTAACACAGGAACTCCATCTAGATTCAGTGGCAGTGGATCTGGCAGTGATTTTACTCTGACCATCAGTGAAGTCCAGACTGAAGATACAGGAGATTATTACTGTCAGAGTGTACACAGTGGTCCAGTGTTCACACAGTGATAAAGAGTCGTACAAAAACCTCCATCAGTCAGAGTCACAGTGACTGCACTGATACAGATGAGAGATACTGCAGCTGCTGATGGGTGTGAATCAACTCAATCACTCTTGTCTGTAGATCACTATATTACAATGCAGAACACTATCTAATAATAAATTCA